>JAAXYA010000095.1:0-92647 GCA_013305525.1 Aspergillus quadrilineatus
AACTGCGATGAAATGGCTGGCTTGGAGAAAAGGCGCGGTTCGCCCGTAAGCGCGGCTCGGCCGTGGAGTACGTTAAACGTAGAGTATTGATTATTCAGCAGGTTTATGCAGTGAATAACGTAATCCACAAGCAAGCCGCGCACGCAAGCGAGCCACACACCTCGCTCAACCTTTAATACTGAAGTTACTCAAACTGTCACCATGACTCCAGAAAATGCCCGATCGCGTCAGAATTTGGCTGAGCAAGAGGGGAGGATTGCACTTGCAATTTCAGCTTTGAAAAAAAACGAATTCCCTAGTATTCGTCGAGCAGCAGCAGTTTTTAATGTCCCAGAGTCAACTCTCCGTGGCCGACTTCGAGGACGCCAGTATCGCAAAGAACAACGCGCAAATAGTCATAAGCTATCTGAAACCCAGGAGCAGGCATTAGTACGATGGATACAATCACTTGATAGCCGTGGAGCGCCCCCAACACATGCTCAGGTCAAGGACATGGCAGATCTACTTCTTAAAGAGGCTGATCCTACCAGATATACACCAGTAGGTGTAAATTGGGTTGGCAACTTTGTCAAACGCCATAAGGACTTGCAATCCTGCTTTGCGCGAAAAACGAGCTACAAGCGGGCAGAATGTGAGAATCCAAAAGATATCAAAGTCTTTACATCTCAAAATATACAAAGCAGCTTTGCAGCTGCTGGGATACGGCCAATAAATTCCCAGAGAGTCCTTGACAACTGCCTGCCAGCTCCATCAACCCCCAAGAGTGGTGAGACGCTTTCTATGAGCTCATCAGCGCCTTCAACACCTCGTACAGTTCGCCACATAAAGAAAAAGGCATCTTCGGTCAGGAAGATATTGAAACAAGGCTCTCGAAGCCCATCATCACCTTCAAAGCGGGCTGTAAACCAGCTAGAAAAGGCTGCTGAGCTAGCGCTTTACAGTGCCGCACAGTTGACCGATGAAGTCAATAAGTTACGCGCTACAAATATAAAAGAAAGGCAGGAAAAACGACGATCTAAACGCCAGATGACCTCTAATGAAGGCCTGTCTATACAGGAAGCTAGCGACCTTATAGCGCAGAGAAATGAGGCTCAGAATATCGAAGAGGTGCCTGTCGAGTTTTCTACGCCTCTATATTCTGACATGCCAAGACGCACTCCACCAACCTGCTCAGGATGTAATATTCAGGGCCATACTAGAGTAAGGTGTCCTACACGTCATGTTATATAGAAATCATTGAGATACGCGTTCTTTGGTTGTTCGGGATAGCTTCAAAATGTCTAGGTACGGTATCGTTGCTCAAGCTGCGCGGCTCGCTTGTGGATTACGTTAGAGCTTCAATATAATGTATCCCGTAAGCGAGCGGGCTACCTCTGTATTCCATATAAAATGGCGCCTTTTTTATACTCTATCATCTCAACAACATTAGCAACGCTAAAGGACACAATGTTTCGAGATCAAGGTTGGCATATGTAAATACTTCCTGTGTTGGGTCCGTGACATCGTAGCTTACTGAATGACAGCCGGTAGATCAAGGTGGACATTTTGATAATCTAGAACTGGGAAATTTCTTTCTAAGCACGGTATAGATTCATGGGTGAAATGGCCGTGCAAGCTGCTGCCAACATTGATTACCCCTTTGGCGGGTTGATGGAAATAGAAGTACTTGTGCCTCTAGATCCCTTAGCGAGAAACAAATATATATTTCTTTCAACCACACTATGAGCGGTCCGACCTGAGCTCGAACAGAACGTATGTAGAAACATAGTGCCTGGCTGTTATACAAGCACATATGATCTGTTAACCCACGGCCCAAGATTCAAGAATATGTTTTTCATCTTTTTAGTTCCTCTGTCCCAGTTCTCCACGGAATTCACGGCAACACAACAAGGGGGCTTCCACGCCTGCTCTCTCCAGGGACAATCCATACCATTGAGGATGATATTGTCTCTATCTCTACCTCAGCTCGGCGCCTTGAAAACAACCCAGAGCGCAGAATGAGGCTTTGTTCGGATACGATATAAACCACCGCAGTGGTTACGCCTCCGCGCGAGAAGCATTGTTTGAAAGGGTATGTCCTTTCTCGAGTTGCTTTCTCAGCACATCGACATCACCACCAATAGATTTGAACCTACTATACAGTTAGGCAGGTCGCAGGAAGTCAAACAGAAACTTACCAAACTGGATCAATGTTCTCTAAGCACAGATGTGGCGACACGTCCGCTTGCTTTCCACCCGCTCTATCGAGCATCGTCCATCCCATCCCCAGATGTGCCCATGGATTAGCATCTATGTAGGAGATCTCAAAGTCCTCGTACCGCGGCCGCTCAATGACAGCCTGGTAGTGCAGAGAAGAGCCGGGCCAGATGGCGTTTACTCTACCGGTCTCGTTGTTCTTGTACCCTGGTATTTGATCAGTATATTCTAAGAAAAATAATCTAGGAGAAAGAAGAAAGAAAAAAGAAAAGAATGGTGCTGTATTCATCAAGTGCCAACGTACAGCTGCGACATTGATCACTCCAAACCGTGTGCTTCACCCACTCCTGTACATGCTCGTTGAAGCGGTCCGTAATATGCTGGCGAGGCGCCCAAGCCCGGATATTCTCGTTCTGCATCTTCTTCAGGAACTGAATCGCATAATCGGATACCGAATGCAGCGGCGCCATCACACTACCGTTCTGAATCGGCCACGAGGGCCCAATGAAGGTGATGTAGTTGGGCATATCTGGCACGGCCAGACCCAGGTATGCTTCGGGATTTGTCTTCCATTTATCCCGCAGATCGACGCCCCGTCGTCCGATGATAGGGAATCGTGGGCGATATGTATTGTCGAATCCTGATGCGCAGATGATGGTGTCGACCTTTCGCTCAATCCCATCAGCACCAACGACCCCATCTTCAGTGCAGCTGGCTACGGCAGTGAAATGTACATCGACGTTCGCCTGCTGGATGGCTTGCATATACGGGTCTCCTGGTGTGATGCGACGGCATCCAAAACCAAAAGTCGGCGTGAAGCCCTTGGCCAGTCGATCGTCTTTGATAATGCTCGCCATACGCTGTCGAAAGAATGCCGATGCGCCCTTCTGAGCCGTGGAATCCCGGTAGAAGGCCCCCCACATGCCGTTTACTTCTGCCTCGATACTCTTTGCATGCTCAACTAGTGCTGAAGGGTTAGACCTGAATTGCGCGCGCTCAGCCGCGCTGTAGATTTTGGTTGGTGCGCCGGTGTTTCCTGCAAGGACTCCAAACCACACGCCCGTCCGCACAAAGATATCGAGATGACCGACATGAGGTTGCATCCCAGCCACGGCCTGGATGGAAGAAGCACCAGATCCAATCACGGCGACGCGATCGCTGTTCCACTGCGCCTCGCCATAGTCGTCAGGCCAAGCTGCCGTGTGAATAACGCGGCCTTTGAAGCGATCGTGGAGTCCAGGCGTATCTGGCCACTGCACCTATCAGATATGGACCAAAGACCCCAGCCTAGTCGCGCACCTTTGGAACACTCAAAGCCCCACATGCATTCAGCAGTACATGACAATGGTCGTCGAACTCTTCCGGTTCCTGTCCTGGCTGCTGTCGCCGGAGACGTACCCTCCACTGCCCTTCCCCTTCGTTCCAGCAGGCTTTGATGACCTCTGTTCGGAACTGCATGTACTGTCGTAATTCAAAAGCTCCACAAACTTTGTTTAGATACTCCCAGATATCCGACGCGTACGAGAAGTAGCGAGGCCAGTCGGGGTACTAGCAAGCCAAGTCAGATGGCCTCCATGTCTATCAAGAGCCAGGAATACAAACAAGTGCAAACCTATACGTATACGCATGACTGGGAACATCACAGCCTGCATTAGGATAACGATTTGTGAGCCAAGTGCCTGCGCCTTATTAGACTCATACCCATATGGGAGGGGGAGGAGGCATACCTCCAATATCGTGACTCTTCTCATACACCACATGTTCGATATTTGCGCACTTCTTCTGGATTTGATACGCCATTAAAATTCCAGAAAAGCCAGCTCCAATGGTAATCACCCGTAGGCGACGGTTGTTAGGGTCCATCCATGTTGTATGCTGCGGGATGCTATACCGTGACGCTTGAGGCTCTGCGCCTTCGTGAACATAGTGCACAGTCATTGCGGGGGTATTGTGTGCTGTATGTTCCAGAACGGATACGCATCGCCTTTAGATATCCTAATGTCCATATAATAAGCTCATTATTGTCAGGGTTCGGCCAGCGAGTCGGTTAATCGCACGCCGAGCATTGCATGACAGGGTGACAGAGCGGGGTCCATGGCTATAAGTGCGTCTCTCGACGGTTCAACAACTGCTCAACAACATCATCTCTGTACTCAGCAAGAGCAATATGGCAGCCCCTCCAGCACCTCAGCCTTCAAGTTTGCTCGGCTACCACCGGGTTCTCTCGCCCTTGGCCGGAATCCGCGTCTCCCCGCTCTGCCTGGGCACGATGCATTTCGGCGGGCAATGGACGCGCGCAATGGGCGAGGTGACCAAAGAGACGGCGTTTGCCCTCCTCGACCGGTTCTACGAAGCTGGCGGGAACTTCATCGACACAGCGAATTTCTACCAAGGCGAGGGCAGCGAGAAGTGGCTCGGCGAGTGGGTGGCATCGCGCGGGAACCGCGACGAGCTCGTCCTCGCGACCAAGTACACGATGTCTTACAGACTGACAGGGCCCGAGAAGATCAAGTCGAATTTCCAGGGCAGCCACTCGAAGAGTCTCCGTCTGTCGGTCGAGGCTAGTCTGGCTAAGCTCCGCACAGACTATATCGATCTGCTGTATGTGCATATGTGGGATTTTTCTACGAGCGTAGAAGAGGTCATGCAGTCGCTGCACCATCTTGTTGCCGCAGGAAAGGTGCTCAATATTGGGATTAGTGATGCCCCGGCGTGGGTTGTCGCCAAGTGCAATGAGTGTATGCTCCTGAATGACCTTGATGGAATACCTCGCTGACCGAGCCAGACGCAAGGTTTCACGGCCTCACTCGCTTCTGTGTCTACCAAGGCCGCTGGTCATGTTCCTACCGCGACTTTGAGCGGGAGATCCTTCCCATGTGCCAGTCTGAGGGGCTTGCACTCGCACCCTGGGGTGCTCTCGGCCGGGGGCAGTACAAGTCCGCCGAAGAGTTCCAGCAAGAAGGGACGCGGAACATGGGCCCCCAGGAAGAGAAACACCGGCTGATGGGCGCAAAGTTGGCCGAGGTCGGGGAGCGCAAAGGCGTGGCCGCGGCTGCGATTGCGCTCGCATACCTGCTTCACAAGTCGCCGTACGTATTCCCGGTGATCGGGTGCCGGACGGTCGAGCAGCTGGAGGCGAACATTACGAGCCTCGGTGTAGAGCTCAGTGATGAGGAAATCTACGAGATTGAAGATACGATCCCTTTTGATGTCGGCTTCCCCATGGCGTTCTTATTCGAATCGCCCCAGCAGAAGTACCGTAGTGATATGACGACCAGGCATATCTGGCAGGTTACCTGCAATGCCCGGATCGAGAGTGTGCCTAAGCCGAGAGTATGTATCTCTGCACTTGAATTTATGACTTCGCTAATCGATTTTACCAGCCTATTGAGCCAAAACAGGGGTATAAGCAGATGGATCGGAAGTAGTTCTCGATAGCATTAATAGCATCGGGTCCCGAGCCTTCAAGTAGTCTATATATGAGCCTTGTTTCCTTCCTATGTCATGGTAGCCAGTATCCACAAGCTATAGGAATCAACCATGTCCTCCTCCGATAATTACCGTCTCGATGGAAAGGTCGCTCTGGTAACTGGGGCCGGCCGCGGCATCGGGGCAGCCATCGCCGTAGCCCTCGGTCAGCGCGGCGCAAAGGTCGTCGTCAACTACGCCAACTCCCGTGAGGCCGCAGAAAAGGTCGTCGACGAAATCAAGTCGAACGGCTCAGACGCCATTGCCATTCAAGCCGATGTCGGTGACCCCGATGCTGTCACCAAACTGATGGATCAGGCCGTTGAGCACTTCGGATACCTGGATATAGTCTCATCTAACGCGGGAATCGTCTCGTTCGGGCATGTCAAGGACGTTACGCCGGATGTATGCGTCCCATCCCCTTACGATAATACTGCAGAGCACTGACCTGAGCAGGAATTCGACCGAGTCTTCCGGGTCAACACGCGCGGACAGTTTTTCGTCGCCCGCGAGGCGTATAGCCATCTGCGTGAAGGCGGACGCATCATCCTCACAAGCTCCAACACAGCCAGCGTCAAGGGTGTCCCCAGACACGCCGTGTACTCGGGCTCTAAGGGCGCGATCGACACCTTTGTGCGGTGCCTAGCCATCGACTGCGGCGACAAGAAAATCACGGTCAACGCGGTCGCTCCCGGCGCCATCAAGACCGATATGTTTCTATCCGTGTCGCGAGAGTATATCCCCAATGGGGAGAACTTTACTGATGAGCAGGTGGATGAGGTACGTTTTGTCTTTGTGTCTAGTATCTACTACGGCGGCTGCTAACTGGACAGTGTGCCGCGTGGCTGTCGCCGCTAAATCGGGTCGGATTGCCGGTTGACGTGGCGCGGGTGGTCAGCTTTCTAGCTTCAGATGCGGCCGAATGGATCAGTGGAAAGATTATTGGCGTTGATGGGGGTGCCTTTAGATAGGTCACATCATATAATTGGATCGAAATAGGGTAGACATGCAGTGTTCGCTCCCCGCTCGCTCACCGATATCTGCCGATCACCGTCAGCAACAAATAGGTCAACAACAAAAAAGTATACTCAGAGTAGATATCCATACATGATATGAACGTAGTTAGGTATGCCGCAGTTAGTTACACCATACTTAGGTACACGCAGCAATTCACTTAGGCGGCTGAATCGGCATCTCATACTCTGCCAGCACCGGAGGCCCAGCAACATCAACAACAATAGGCAAAGTATGCACACGCTGAAACCAGGTAGAGAGATTGCGGTGGTCATCTCTCCACCGTCTATCAAGGAAAAACCGGAATGCGCCCTGCACAATCCCGAGCACAAACAAATCAGCTAGGCTGAGAGTTTCCCCAACCAAGTACTCTCGCCCACAAAGATGGTTGTCGAGGACCTTTAGCCGTGCTAAAGTGTCGTCTTTGCTTTGATAAATGTTATCAGCGTTGAAGTTGGCTCGTCCGATGAGCGGATTGAACCAGCCCCCTAACGCTGGGAGGATCTCGGTGATCCCGAAGGCCATCCAGCGAATGATGGAGGCGTATTCTTGTCTGGTAGTCCCAAGCAATGTCGTCTTTGAATCTTGAGACGTTACTATACCATTTTAGTCAGGAATTGAATAGATGGATTGCAGTAGCATCACCGTACCGTATAGAGCAATAGCAATCGATTCCGTCAATACGTAGCTGTCAACCCCCACAAACGTAGGAATCTTGCCTAGAGGGTTGAGCTGGAGATACTCTTCTGTAGCATCTTTGGATGAAGTGATGGTCTTGATCTCCAAAGGCAAATTGCTCGCTTTTGCAACCGCGAGAATCGCCAGCGACCGCGGGTTGAACGGGCGAGTGTACAGAGTGCCGAACGACATTGCAGATATACTCAATTCAGAGGTGATTCTCGTATTGTATGCTTGTGGCAACTTGCTAAATACAAATACTGACAGTAAATCGACTATATGTCAAGACCATGCCCTTCAGCTGCCCGCGTAACCCTAACATCGCCTAGGACAACGGCCTTCATCTTTCCCCGATCCGTGAAACGGTCCTCGTCCGCCATGACTTCGGGGCTGCTCATGACGGGGACAAACTCCTCAAAGGCGGCTTGACTCGCAAATTGGACAACGGCAAATGCGTCGAAGATCAAATCGGTCGAGTCGCCGGCCAGCGGGGTGACCGGTTGCTGCAGGTAGTGCCGGATGTGGCTGACTGGAAAGGCCCTCCCGCCGAGTCGTTGCAGCAGGGGGATATGTTCGGTCTCCCAGTGGTTGCGAAATTCGCTGGGTGTGAGGTCGCCGCGACGGGTTACGAGAATCAAGACAGTGAACATGGTGGAGTGAAAGTCCTGTGTATGTTTGTCCGCACTTGCTTCCAAAATCTCGCGCAATACGCCTCTATATATGGCCTGCTCCTATCTCGGTCGCCGAACGAACTAAACAAACTATTCAGGGAGACTTTTCTTACATTTTTGCCATTGTCGCCAAAGTCACTTCACTCATCCCTGTCCTCCAACCATGTACACAACTATCATCACAGCGGTATGCGTGCTATTTGCTCTCCGCCTCCTGGCCAGCTTCTATCAAGCCCGGCAGGAGGTATGGGCCCTCCAGCGGGCAAACCTAGTACGAGCCCCCTGACCCAATAATTGGCTAGAGGACGATTAACTGGTGGTACAAGCCCATGCCTTCCTTCAGCCTGCTGACCGGCCACTTTGGTGCCCTCAAACAAACCATCGATGGCATGCCGCCCAACGCAACCCTGCATAGCATTATGCTGAAACTGTCGCAAAAGTTCCGCTCAGGAATGTTCTACATCAACATGTGGCCATTCAGCGGTACATGGCTAGTGGTTGCAACACCGTCTGGCGCGGCCCAGATCCAGAGTCTGAATCTTTCGAAGCCGAACATCCTGCGAAGACCGCTGGAGACCATCACCGGGGGACCAAGCTTGATGAGTATGCATGGCGAAATGTGGAAACGGTGGAGGGCACTGTTTAATCCAGGGTTTAACCCCAACTACTTGATTGGTCTGGCGCCACTGATCGCCGATGAGGTCGCTGTATTTTGCGAGCAGCTACGACAGAAGGCTAGAGCAGGGACAGTTTTCCAGCTTGAGCCGCTCACTCTGAAGTTGACAGTTGATACGATTTGCTCTGTGACGCTGTATGTGTTTACCCGTTGGGGGATGGCCCATTCTAACCCCTGACTTAGAGATTCACAACTCCACCACCAAACTAAAGACCATCCCCTCGCCTCAGCGCTGCAACGGCAGATCGAATGGGCCTCATTTGGAACTACCTTCAACCCCTTCAAGCGGTACCTAACCGCGCGGCCTCTGGTGCTGTGGTACAATAACCGCCTTATGAACCGCTTCATCGACCAAGAGGTTGACCGAGCGTACCGGGAGCAGTCTGGCCGTCAGTCAAAGTCCGTGATCTCTCTCGCCCTTAGAGATTACATGAAAGAGCAAGATGGGAGTCTGGAAGACTTCAAACGACGTGTTGCGCCACAGTTACGGGTCTTTCTCTTCGCGGGTCGAGATACAACGAGCAGTACACTGCTATATACGTTCTACCTGCTTTCCCGGCATCCAGAGGTCCTAGCTAAGGTGCGCTCAGAGCACGACCAGGTCTTCAGCCCACATCATCAACAGGTGCAGGAGAAAATCCACCAAGATGCCAACCTCCTCAACCAACTCCCCTACACAACAGCTGTCCTTAAGGAGACTCTCAGGCTCTTTCCTCCGTCTGCCTCTATGCGTGAGGGCCGTCCCGGCGTTGATATCACTGACGACAAAGGCCAAGTATATCCCACTGCAGGGTGCAACGTCTGGACGCTCACCGTGGCGCTGCACCACAACAGCGCGCACTGGACTGAAGCCGAGTCATTCATCCCCGAACGGTGGATCGTGGGACCTGAGCATCCGCTGTACCCAGCCAAAGGCGCATGGAGGGCCTTCGAGTTCGGCCCGCGGAGTTGTATCGGGCAGACGCTGGCAATGCTGGAGCTGCGGGTTGCGCTGGCGATGACGCTCCGCGAGTTTGATATTGCACCGGCGTATGATAAGTGGGATTGCATGTATCCAACAGACGCCGTCAAGGAGTTCAATGGGCATCGGGCGTATCAGGCAGAGAAGGGGGGAGGGGGCGCGCATCCGGCGGATGGGATGCCCTGTCTGGTTACACTTCGGGTGTAAATTATGTATTAGATGATTATTGAATAATTGAACAATGAAATATCTGAGTTTTCTCTAAGCAGGACTTGCTCATGGTGTTGGTTTAGATATTCTCTTGTGTCTGTAGAGGTCTAACTCCATGCCTGCATGCTGATAAGGAGCCTCAATGATGAGGAGACGACGAGAATCTATACGAGGTGCCGAGAGGTAGATCGGGGCTATGCATCTGATACTTCGATATGCACTTCAATTCTCGTGGAAAAAGTATCAATTAACTCTAATCCATATCTACCAATCTTGCTGCAGCATTGCCCATTCCAGGCTTATCAGGAAACTCATCCCAGGCCCCCTCGACGCCGCACCAACGCACCCATCGTACCATGACGCGAATGATCTCTTCGTCCTGGCCCATCTCTTCCCCTACCTTCTTCCGAATGCTCTCCGGAACCTTATACTGCTCCGGTTCAAGCATCCTTTCCACAGAATCAAGACCCATATGCGCAATCTTGATGAAATCCTCTTTCTGCACTGGAAACTCCGGCCGCGGGTCAGGGAGGCCTTGGGCATGGAGGAGAGCCCGTGTCACCTTCGAAATATGGCCGTCGTCGCCGTAGACTGACGCGCGATGCGCTAGCTCCATCCATCCATCAGTTGGTCGCTTGGGCGTATACCCGGTAATGCGGTCTGAGTAGAGGGTAGGACATCCACAGCCTGCATACGTCACAAGATCGCCCCAGACTTTAAAATGTAGGAGCCGAGCTTTATTCGACGATGAAATCCAGTCTTGCGCCAGGAAAGTCGTGTAGAAGATGGAAAGGGTGAGCGTATGCAACATGACAAAGTCCAATGCTTCGACTTTGCCAGGGCTCTGGGCTGCACCCACCATGTATGCGCAAGTGTGCACCATATCTGTTGTCTGCTGTGCCAGCTCCTCTTCCGAGGGACTGGCGCAGTACTGAGCGAGATACGGAATGAGCTTGTCACGAACCTTGGCCAGCAGCCCGTCACTGATTTTATTTATCGGATCTGTCAGCTGCACTGCGTTGCGGATGACTGGGTCGCTATGTAGTTCATCCATGATGTCGAGCATCGACTTGCACGGCGTCTTCGAATGGGCATTCTGCATCTCCTCGATTGGGAACAGAAACGAATTGGGCCAGTCATCGTGCACGCAACCGGCTGCGAGTGCTTCTGCTACGAGCAGAGGCTGGTTGAACTCCAACGCGCATCCGAGATGGATCATCGGGTGCAGAAAGCCTGCCTCACATTAAGCGAATGATGACCATGCGACGAGACTACCTACCAGAGTGCATGCGGCCCAGGATATCATTGGAAATCTCATCATTCGCGAACAAATACTCGTTGACGACATCCGGCACGCCTCTCTGCGCAATCTCGTCCTGGAAGTAGCGCAGAAAGCTGTCGTAGTAGCTGAGGTCGCCGATGCACTGCTTAAAGAAGGTGCGGTTTTTCAGCTGCACCACGACTGAGGCTGGACGGTACTGCACGAGTGACTGATACCCAATGTTGAGGTCATACATGGCCCGGATCTCGTCTGGGGTGGCTCCCAGGGCAAACAGGGTGAGCAGGTGGTGGACGGTGTGATCTGTACAGGTTCAGTGTCTGCACTTCTCCAGATGATTCCACTTACTATGGAAGCCCACCGCATCAAAGAGGGTATGATAGCGCGCATAGTTGATCATCAGCAATTCAGAGACGCGGTCTGCGCTCTGCTGCATCAAGCCCTCTACATGCGTGTTCCCTGGTGTCCCATCGGCCGACAGCTGGATATTGTACGGGCTGCCCTGGGACCTCGTTGGGCCTAGGGGTGTGGAGGTGAACATGGCTACTGCATGCCATTTCATTCTGGATCACAATGTGCCAATATTTGTGATGTTGATACTAGCCCCGAGCCCCGAAGCACGGTGAGGCTCGCTGAGCGAAGCCAAAATCTTACATTAAGTCCAGACCTTGTGGTGCAACTACCCTCACAGAACGCCAAACAATGCCTTCCTATGCGGTTCTGGGGGCTACGGGCAATACTGGACGCGCGATCGTCCAGGTACTACTTGATCGAGCAGACACCGACGCCGGAATCCAAATCCGGGCCTACTGTCGCTCCAAGGAAAAGCTCTTCCGTGTCTGTCCGGCGGCCGAAGTCTCGAAAAGCCTTTCAGTCTTTCAAGGACGGCTGGATGATGATAGCCTCATCGATGAATGTCTCGGGGGCACCGATGCCGTGTTTCTGGTAGTCGCCATTGTCGACAACATGCCTGGCTGTACGGTGGCCATGCAGACTGCCGAGGCGGTTGTAGCGTCTTTGCAACGGCTTCGCGCTACAGACCCTGCAATACGTCTTCCGCGACTAGTGATTCTTTCGTCGGCCTCCCTGGAGCCCTCGTTCTGCAACGATGTTCCCGCCCCGGTGCACTGGGTCCTCAAAACTGCCGTCTCCCATCTTTACCGCGACCTCGCCGCTGCCGAAGCATACCTCCGCGCCCAGTCCGACTGGCTCTCGGCGACCTTTGTCAAGCCCGGGGGGCTTGTACATGACCAGGCCCGTGGCCACAATGTCTGTCTCGACCGGGCTCAAACCCCGCTCTCGTTTCTCGACTTGGCTGCGGGCATGGTCGAGGTGGCCGACGCGGATGATGGCCGATACCATATGCGTAGTGTGAGTGTGGTGCCGACGTCAAGGGTTGCGATATTTCCATGGGACGGCGTTTACTATACGTTTACGGGCTTGCTGTTCCATTTTTTCCCGTGGACATACCGGTTTCTTGGGGAATATAAGTTGCAGTCAAGAAAGGATAAGGACAAGCAAGCTTAGGCAGACTCCATATTTCACCGTTCTCTGTACTTATTATTTCATATTTTGAGAGGTGAAACTACTTACTCTTATCTGATCTATGCATGCATATTTTGAGCCTGTTCCCGTCTCTGTAGCATCAATACATTTATACCGCTGGTGTTGGTTGTTTACGGCACGTTTACTATTAATATGGACGCCATCTTCAAGCAAATCAAAGATGAGTACGCCCGTGCCGACGAGCATGGCAAGCGGGAGATTCAAGGTTATATCCGCGAGCTGCAGGTGGGCTTCTATTCGGATTGGGATGTGGTGATGCGGTTGAGCAGTGGTGTATGTTCCCTCCTCACTATCCACTTCAGCTACCGACAGTGTGTAGCCCTTGCAAGTTGCACTTGCCAAAATCGCCATCGACCTGGGCCTTTTCCGCACTCTCAAGGAGAATGAAGCTCCGCTATCTCTGGCACAGTTGGCAGAGAAGACGGGGGCTTCCCCCAAGCTGCTTGGTAAGTATGCAGCGTTGGCTATTATGGATTGACCTCTCTAAGTCACAACAGGGCGCATTCTTCGCACACAAGCTGCATTTGGCCTCATCAAGGAGACTGGAGCCCAAGAATACACTTCGAGTGCATTCACTGATGTCTTTGCCAACCCCGATGCTGCTGGTGCCATTGCACAGCTGTATGTCCCATTCCTCCACATCAAAGGCACAGTAATGAATTTATTCTCAGATTCGACATCTCCGGCCCCTGCACTCAGCTTCTGCCTGACTACCTCGCCGAAACCGGGTATCAGGAGATCGTCTCCAACAAGGAATGCCCCTTCCAAAAGGCGTTTCAAACCAGCCAGACCCTGTTTGAATGGATGCCCCAGCACCCCAAGCACATGAAGTCCCTCGGCCACTTAATGGCCCTTCAACGGCCCACCGTCTGGGTTGACCACTTCCCTGTTCTCGAGCAGCTAGGCGAGTTCCCGGGTCCTGACAAAACGCTCATGGTCGACATCGGCGGCGGCTTCGGGCAGCAATCCAAAGCGCTCCGTTCCAAATGCCCCAATGTTGAAGGCAGGATCATCGTCCAGGACATGCCTCAGACACTAGCCAGCGCTGAGCCAGCAGAAGGCGTAGAATTCGCCGAACACGATTTCTTCCAGCCGCAGCCTGTAGAGGGGGCCAAATTCTACTACCTCCGCCACGTCCTTCACGACTGGCCCGACGAGCAGTGTGTTCAAATCCTGCAGCAGGTCATTCCGGCTATGGCACCTGAATCGCGCATTCTGATTGACGAGGTGGTGATCCCGGTGACTGGAGTGCCGTGGCAGGCAGCGTTTATGGACTTGCTGATGATGGAGTCGTTTGCGAGTATCGAGCGCACGCGAGCAGAATGGGAGGCCTTAATGGACAAGGCTGGGCTGAAGATTATCGAGGAGTACCACTATGATGGGAAGGAGCAGGCCATACTGGTGGTTATACCGAAGTAAATTATTGTACCTCAACGATTAGTGCTAGAATGGAGTCTCTAGGCCTCCGTCACAATTTGACGAAGAAAGTGAGAATATATTTATACCTGCACAATTCCTCCATCTTCTCTATACATTCCATCCTAATCGCACATCAAGATGCCTTCGTACGCCCTGCTAGGAGCCACCGGCGCTACTGGATCCAGTGTACTTCGCCATCTGCTTTACTCAGGCTCGTCCAGTGACCTCACAGTGTATGTCCTGGTTCGCTCCAAGTCCAAACTGCTGGCAGCCTTTCCCGGCCTCGACAAGCCTCGACCGTCGGCGAGGGCGACCATCCCGACAATCCACATTTTCGAAGGAGACTCTACCAATCCCGATGTACTTTGCGCGGTTATCCAAGACGCTAATCTCGTGTTGATGTGCGTCGCGCAGAACGGCAGTCCAATGGGGACAACCCTAGTGCAGAACACGGCCGCCGCGCTGATTGAAGCCCGACGCCGACAGGCACAGCCACGCGGTGAGCTAACGGTCATCCAGCTTCGGTCGGCGTCATTGAACCCCGTGCTTGCGGTTCAGGTGCCGCGATTCGTGCATCGCATTGTTTGCTTTTGCTTGGCTGCTGGCTACGCGGATCTCCGACGGGCATGTGTCCTCTATGAAGCAGCGGCGACAGAGGGGCTGTTGCAATATGTGCTTGTTGACCCGCCGACACTACATGATGCGGGGGGTACGCGGACAACTGGTTACAAGTTGATTGATACCACTGATATGGAGGACAGAGAAAAGCAGAGGCAGGCGATTTGTCTGAGCTATGCTGATCTAGGGGTTGCCATGTGTGAAATTGCCAGCCGTGCGGATAAGCTGCATGGACAGGGTGTTGGGGTGACCGCCACTGGTCCAGTCAGGCAGACCTGGGTGGTGCTGGCTGGGTTTTTGCTACAGGGGGGATTAGGGCATCTGGACTACAGATATGGCCGAGAGAATGTTGTAGTCGCTGGGGTTTGTATTGTGTTGCTGCTTGGGGGTCTGGTATATAGTGTCAAATCCTAGGTGGACAATATCACTGCTAGTCGCTCATTTGGTCTCAATTTCCAGCCAGAATATCAGCGGCAACCTTCTCTGCCAGTGCATAGACCGTCGCCATGGGCTGGCCGTCAATTGCAAACGGAAATGCAGACGCGTCGACTACTCTGAGCCCTTTGACGCCCCTAACCCTTGCCTTTGAGTCGAGCACTGCAAGCGGATCGTCCGGTTTTCCCATGGCACATGTGCCGACTCCCGCATAGTACGCGTCTGAAGTCTCGGCGATGTAGTTTAGGATTTCCTCGTCGGTTTGATACTCGGACCCCGGCAGCAGCTCGGGTCCGTCAATGACTTGCTGCATAGTCTCTGAGGCGACAATCTCGCGGCATCGGCGAAACGCTGCCACGGCCATCTCCTTGTCGCGGGGGTCGTCGAGCCACCGTGGATCTACGACGGGGTTGTCGGCCGTGTTGGTGGTGTTGATGGTGACGGTGCCCCGGCTAAACGTGGCCAGCAGCGCAGCCGACATACTGAAATAGTTCTTGCCGTCATACTGAGGCACAAATGTGTCATCCAGGGCAATATACGAGAATGTCGGCCAATCAGCCGGAAAGGCCTTGTCGATATCGGCAGCAGTCGCCTCGCTAAGGTTTCCTGGCTGGTGCTTTTCAAAGGCAAAGTAGTCTTGCCCCGGGTTGGTGAGCAAGCCTGTGCGGAAGTTGTTGTATTCGTAGATCGAGCGGGGAAGAGTCTCCTTGCTGCCCATCAACTGGCTGTGGCTCTCGACTTTCACAGGGTTCGTGGGCCCCAGGATGATGGTGTCCTGCATGTTCTGCCCGACGCCAGGGAGATCAGACAGGACGGGGATGTCCAGCTTCTCGAGTGTCTCTCTAGAGCCAATCCCAGATACCATCAGCAGCTGAGGAGATCTCATTACTCCTGCTGACAAGATGACTTCCTTCTTTGCGCCAATCTGCCACTCGAACCCGCCGGTATTGACAACGACGCCTGTCGCTCGCTTCTCCTCGTCAAAGTTGATCTTCTTCACCAGAGTGTGTGTAATCACATTCAGACTACTACTCGTCCGAAGCGCTGTCTGCAAGTACGAGGTAGACGCAGTATCGCGTCGACGAGTCTTAGGATGAATAGTATGCGTGATGTATGAGCGGCCAAGCAGCTGGCCGTTGGAGAATCCCTGGGCTTCAGGAAACCCCATCTTTTCGAGGGCCTTGTCTACCCACGACGAAATGGCGTTGGTCAGGTACGGATACGCAACCTGGACGGGTCCCTCTTCTTCCGCAGTTGCTGCAAATGCTGAGACGTCATTCGAGGCCGTTGCGTTGGCGGGGCGAGGGTTCGTCAGTGGGCCTGAGAACTGCACGCTTTTCTTGAAGAAAGGCAGCCAATTGTCCCAAGTGTAGCTGTCGTCGCCTACCTGGTCGGCCCAGAGTTGATATGCGCCTTTTGAGCCCCTTTCTTTGTTAGCCTGAGAGTATCAGGAGTGGAGGAGAAATACCGATGATATAACATGGCTCCACGTGCAGTCGAGCCACCAAGGGTTTTGCCTTGCATGTAGAACATTTTTCGACCGGCCAGTCCCTGGAACTGTAAGCATCTGAGCTATTTCGATCGTCGGGTAAGCATACTGGCTGGGCTTCGGTATATTGGTACCAGTCAAACAGTGGGTTTTTGACATGGCCGTTGTCAAAAAAGTAGTTGAACAGGAACATTGGCACTTCAGTGGCATTCCCTGCCTCAATCTCGTAGAATCCTCCGGCCTCAATGACCGCAACAGAGTTGCTACCATCCTCTGACAGCCGATGGGCCATTGCTAGGCCGGCCGTGCCGCCGCCAACAATCACATAGTCGAATGTCTGGCCCGGCCAGCCGTACCAGCCAAAGTGAGAGCTGAGGAGGTCACGGCCTTGAATGCGGCCGTCCATTGCTGCTTCATGCTGCTCAGCGGCGGTGCCAAAAAGGGTCTCCCATGGTGAGGAGAAGAGGGTCGTTTGACCGGCGAACATACCCACCACTGGGAGGGCGGCGAGGACGAGGAGGGACCAGGCGGGCATAGTGACGATCGTCTGTCTGATGATGTTCTTCTGTAGTTTAGGCTCTCGCGAAGTTAATAAACCGGCCACCATGTACCAATATTTCGGCACATGGCGGAGCCCTCACCGATCGCTTGCCGAGACCCATGTAGGCGTCGGTATAAGACGAGGAAAAGAAACCTGGCAGATACCCCCAAGCATAAGCTCGTACTCCTGGAACTCTTCAGAACCATGAGTAACGCTGGAGTCGAAGCCATAGCCGTTATCACCGGCACTTTCCTGTCCGGTAATGCTGCCACCTCCCTTGCCGGCCGCCTACTAATGCCACCAGGTGCAATGATGAGCGTCTACCTCCTGGCGGTCCCGTCCCTCTTCGAAACAACAAGTAGTCCTGACCAGCTCGTCCGCCACTGGAGCCGGATCTACCTCAACGGGCACATAAAAGGCCCCATCATCTGCCTAAGCACGACCGCGTTGTACGGACTAGCGGCTGCGACTAAGTACTCGGCCGGCGAGGACTGGGGCGTCTTCGCTGCCGCCGGCGCTATTACCATCAGCATGGTCCCCTTTACGCTGACGGTGATGGCGCCAACGAACAACGCGCTTTTCCGGCTAGAGGGGGAAGTCAAAAAGGGACATACCCCGGTATGGTCAGATGCAGAGCGTCTAGTCCGCAGGTGGAACCGATTCAATGCAACTCGGGCCTTTTGCCCATTGGTCGGGGCTGTTTTAGGGCTGTTGGGAGTTCTGAAGATTGTTTCGTTCTAGCTGAATGTACTTAGGGCTGCCCGGTGGCCGAGGGCGGGTTATACTTGATTGGAAATGAAGCTAGTCAATCGACCTATGGCTGATTATATCGTAAATCCGTCGCTGTCCGACATATCAGACGACCTAGAAAAGTCCCATGGTAGTCCTTTTACGATGCCATGCCCAGGGTCCATGGTCTAGCAGGATGGCTTTCCTATCCCTTCCTATCCTAGCAGCGCTCGGTGCAGTCGGTTACGTGCTCTTCCAACTGGTGTACAACCTCTACTTCCACCCACTACGTGACTATCCCGGTCCTTTGCTATGGCGAGCCAGCTCTCTTCCTTGGAAACTGACCCTCCTTCGCGGCACAATGCATCACGACCTGATGCGCCACCACCAGACGTACGGCGATACTGTGCGCATAAAGCCTGACGAGATCAGCTACGCAAATGGCCAGGCCTGGCGTGACATCCACGCCCATGTACCCGGGCGCCCAGAATTCCTCAAAGACCCTGTTCGCCTGCCACTGGCTCCGAACGGGGTCATGAGTATCCTTGTCTCTGACACTCGCAACCACGCCCGGTTCCGGAGTCTGTTCGGCCACGCTTTCAGTGACAAGGGTCTTCGCGCGCAAGAGCCCACGATTGCCCGCTACGCTGATTTGCTGGTGGAAGTCCTCCGCGAGGTCGCCGATACTGGCAAGTCAGTCGAGATGGTCCGCTATTTCAACATGGCGATCTTCGACTCCATTGGCGCGCTCTCATTTGGGGAATCCTTCGACAGCCTCAAGAACCGCGAGCTCCATCCGTGGGTAGACACGATCCACAAAAACCTCAAAAGCGTGGCCATCTCGCACGTTCTCCGCAGCATGGGCGTCGAGTTCCTGGCCCCCTATCTAATGCCCGCCGAGCTGCGCGGCAAGCGACAAGAGAACTACACATATGCCATAGAAAAACTCAAGAAACGTATGCAAAAGGCCGGTGATCAGGGCGACTTCTGGGACCGGGTAATCGTCAAAAGTGCCGACGGGAACCAATCAGGCGATGGGATGAGCTATGGCGAGATGATCAACAACGCGGCGGTCATGGTGGTCGCCGGGTCTGAGACGACCTCGTCGGCGCTGTGCGGCTGCACGTATCTACTCTGCAAGTTTGATAAGATGGACAAGGCTGTCGCTGAGGTCCGGGGCGCATTCGCAGCCGCCGACCAGATCGACCTGGTCTCTGTCTCTCGGTTGCCGTACCTGACGGCTGTCATCGATGAAACCTTGCGCATGTACCCCTCGGTCCCTGGACAGCCGCCCAGAGTGGTGCCAGAGGGCGGAGCAATAGTGTGCGGACGGTTCGTTCCTGCTGAGGTGCGTATCATATAACCTAACCGTTTCTTTTCCTGGTTTCTGTGGCTAACAAGCAGCGGCCTCTAGACCCGCGTCGGTGTCAGTCACCTGGGCGCATACTACGCGCCTTACAACTTCAGCCATGCGGACAAGTTCATTCCTGAGCGGCATCTGGCCGGTGCCAAGTCAGAAGAGCCGTTCCGGCACGACAACTACGCGGCGTATCAGCCGTGGTCTGTGGGAGTGCGCAACTGCATTGGACGGAACCTGGCCTATGCAGAGGTCAGGCTGACGCTGGCTACGCTGCTGTGGCATTTTGACATAAGCCTGGACGAGGAGAGGACGGGTAACTTTTTGGACCAGAAGATCTGGTCAATCTGGGCGAAGAGGGAGCTGTATCTGGAAATTCGGACCAGGAAAATTTAGCATGTAGATAGGGTCGATATGAGGCTGTGCTAGCGTTCACTGAGTCAGAATGAACTTGATAGTTATTACGTCTACCTTCCATCTCATTCCATTTGGCGGCCGTTCTGCCGATATGATATAAGCTAAGAGCATGTACCAGCTACCTATTCTCTTCAACCCGCCGTAACAGCTCCAGCAACGGCCGGCTCTGCGTGACCCCTTGTACCAACCGAATATATTGCGCGTCTAACGCAAAGGGCTTCCCTACCACATTGGGGATCCACCGTCCAACAAGCTCTTCCGGCTTGATATCAGATACCCGCAGATGGTGCCTAAGATATTGTCTGTAGCCATCAATGTGTCCCCTTAGCATCTGCGAGTGGAATGGAATATCAACCCCGGCAAGTGGAATGGTTGCACGGCCACGGGATAGTTCAGTCTCATTTGTGACGGAGCAGCTGCTGGGAATATGGCGAGCAATGCATTCGCTCATGGTTTGTGGACTGTTGGGCGATGTCGAGCAGGATAGATCGTCGCACGCGTGGCTGAGTACCCAGAGAGAGCGGACCTGTTTGCGATTAGGCCTGATAGGAAACCAGAAAGAATTATGATAGGGACGTCGAGCGAGAACATACATGGCCGGCACATACGTACTGCCGCGAATGCACGTTGTAGTTGACCACCTCCAGCAACACGCCGGTTGCCTGACCGACAAGCCGCACTAGCTCAATCAGTCGGTCTTCGTTGAAGTCTATAAATGTTAATCTAGCATTTCGCGCAAGATGAGGGAAAAGAGATACCTGATTGTATTCGCGATGGATCGGCAGCCACCATGCCATAGTCAGTACGCCCGTTGGCGTTGCGCGGCAGGGCATTCTGCATTTTTAGCCCCCTATAGAGGATCAACGATAAGAGCGACTCGAACGGCATGATAGTTGTACAGGCACCGAGGCTACTGTACTCTCCCAGCGAGTGTCCAGCAAAGAAGGCTTGTGTTTGGACGACGCCTTGCGCCTGTAAATGCGCATACTCGGCCATCTCCATGACGGCCAACGCGGGCTGGGCAAATTGCGTTGACATTAGGAGGCCAGATGGATAGTTGAATGTATATGATCGTGAGTCGCGAGTCAAGCCAGGCAGCATAGATGGATCAGAGTCGGACATAGAAAGATAAATATCACGGATTTGCCGACCACGCCGACTGCCAAAGTTGACAGTAAGGTTGGTAGGATTGTCACGGACTATGTGAAGGAGCGAAATGCCTGTAATCGGTATTAGAGCTGCCCATTCTGTTGAGGTCGGGTTGAGGAGGTGACGCACCATATTGGGATTTAAAGTGCCGTTCTGCTCTGTCCCATACTGCTCGTGCGGCAGCATTCGTATCATACAAGGCCATCCCCATCCCTCTCTCCTGCGTGCCCTGACCGGTAAAGACGTACGTTGTCTGGGCCTGTTCGAGTACCGCCTCTGCATGCATTACTTGCTCACCCGTACTTTCCTTAAGCACTCTTACATGGACCACCATACACCCGTCCGCCATTGCAAGGTGTTGTGTCTCCATTCTCAACCGGTCGTTTGCCCGGACAAGTCCATCGAAGGAGGGCGTCCAGCTGCAGAAACGGGTCCGTTCATTGTCGCCAATGATCCACTCCAGAATCCGCCGCACGGTGGCAGACAGGTGCAGCCCATGCACAACAGGCTGACCAAGCCCGGCAAAACGAGAGAACAGCGGGCAAACGTGGATAGGATTTGTATCTCCAGATACCATTGCATAACCCTCGCTTTGGGCAGGGGCAGTAAGCGATATAGATGCAGCGTCATCGCCAGCCCAGCCTGCCCGTGGGAGCGGCTGTCTCTGCACTCGGGGTGCACCGTGGCGGTTCAGAAAATCCATGACTGGATTCACTCTAAGCCCCTCCTCCTCCATGTACACACGTCCAATTCGCACGCCGACTGAAGAGACAGCGACTACTGAGGTATCGGAAGAGGCCAGTGAAACTGATCCAGAAACTTGCAGGGAAGCAGGTGCTCCCGCGGCGTCAAATACCGCTTGCGAATGCAGTCGCAATATTAATGTCTTCCCAATAAGGTCTGAGCAAGGTCCATCTAGCAAGAACCATTTCCGACTCATCAAGGCTCTTAATTTGGCGGGGGAGTCAACATGTATGATCATATCTGGCTCATCGACGGAACGAAACTGCTGCTGGGATGTGCTCTCCTCTGGCCGCCGCTGGATGACGAATGTCGTTTGGAGTCGAACCACCGGTTTTCCGTCTCTATGGATGTCTGCAGAAATCTCAACTTGCTGGCCTGTGGCGGTGATTGCGCGCTCTGTTATTCGCGACGAAGTTGTCACTGTATCTCCCACATGCAACGGGCGGACACCACGCACTAAACGAGTTGAAGTAGACTGATGGAGGAGCCGAAGGGGGTCCGCATCAAGTGCTTCGAGAAGTATTGGCTTGGTGAGTGCAGTCCAAGCTATAACAACAGCATAATCAATTGGCACAACTGGACCCCGTGTCCCCCAAGCTCGACAACGGGCCGGGCCAGTCTGACCGACAAGAGCCAGGAACGCATTCACGTCCTCAGCTGTTATTGTCACTCGATCGCCAGTAAATTCTGAGTTGAGACCGACAGAAGTTGGGCTAAGAAGGTCTTGACCAATCCACAGATCCGTATACAGGCGCCTCACGCTGTCGAAGTAATCAGTCCGGTGCATCTTGAGAATTGAAGGGCCCATGGTTCCTCCGAGCAATTCCATCTTGAACTCCAGCGCGGGTTGTTTGCCCTTTGAGCGAGTTAGCAATGTCACTGATACCTTATCGCGGTCTAGATGTATCAGCCCCAGTGCTGCGCGTATCGCCCTGGGGTCTCCTTGCTGACGCAGGGAATGATACAACGTGATTTCGCAAAGGCAGCCATCCATATATTTTACCTCAATGACGTCTCCAATATCTGGCTTGAAAGCGTCCCGAATCGGATTTGGAGCGCGATTTTGCCCAAAAACAACCTTTTTCTGGCTGAGGGCAGCATAGCCCCAGGCGCACTCATCCACAAGGTGCTCGACTATTGCCTCCGTCGATGGGAGGGTAGGTCCGACAAGATGATACCGGCACAGCGAGCCCTCCTGGCTTGTTTCAATGCCAGGTAAGCGATTGCCTCTTTCATCGCGCTGGTTAGCCCAAGTGTAACCATTGTCAGAGGATGCCTCCTTGAGCATCAATTTCACATGTGCCTCAGTAATCCCATCGAGGATGTCTTTAACTGGCTCATCGCATACTCGCGAATGACGCACGGCTACGGGCCCTTGTATGATGCAAACACGTTGTGCATCCTGGTCCACCACAGCGTCTACATCTTCAGACTGCCATAGGGAATCTTTCTTGAACCATGTCTGGAAATCTGCGTCGAGCCGCGGAATAAACGGCACCGGCTTCTGGCCTTGTCGACGGAAAAGATTGATTAGAAGGCTTACATCTTCTGGATAAAGTATCTGGTCGCCTTGCACGCCGTAGGCTGCGTCAAACGACGCTTCTAGCTCTATGGGAGCGTTGCAGGAAAGAAAGCATGATCCAGCTTTTGAACCTGAGCCCAGGCGTCCTTGTGCAAGACGGAGAAAGTCATGCACCAGGCTGAGGTAGGAAGAGTCGATCCAGCGTGCCTGATGCTGCACATATGTAAGCTGGCAGAGACGGCGTAAGACTTGTCTATAGCTCAGCTCCCTAATCTCGGTTGGTCTACCGCTGTCTGTTTGCGCGAACCACGGTCGGGCAAAGTCGTTATTCAGTCTAGTAATGATTTCATCTCGATGTCGTTTCAATGCAGCTTTCAACCGTTCAGGGTCACGAATTGAGAAGAACCGGTCATCGAACTCCTTCCACAAACGCATTGCTCGAGTCGCAAGCACATGGATTGGTTGACCCATCTCTGAAGTAACCGAGATAACACCGCCAGCTGCGTCATGTTCACATTTTGTCCAAGCGCCGTTGTCATTTCCATCGTCCTTGACTCCGGGGGCTTCGACTATAAGCTTCTTTACAGCGAGCGATGTCTTCGCCTCACGAGCCACCATTATGCGGCTCCCTAGGAGGAATCCATCAAAGGGCATAGGCGCATATCCCAGTCTACAAGACCAAGAGCCGGTCATGTATGGCCAGGTGTCCTCAGCGCCCCCCAATCCACTGCCAGCCACGAGAATGACGTTCTCGCAGTTCCTGATACGGGCGTAACAGTCGAGAATCGGTAAATGGAAGTCTTCACAAGAATGGTGCCCCCCTGCACGACCCCCGGTCCATTGGAGCCCTATTGCCAGTGTCGGATATTGCCTTGCGATGGTAAGAACGCGGTCAATTGCATCAACAGAACCTGGTTTGAACCAAATATGGGAGAGTGCCAACTTGTCAATCCACTCCTTCACCACCTCAGGCGATGGTATCCCAGCGCCAACCGTTAGCCCATCGATCGGTAAGCCTTCTTCCGTAATCAGACGACGTAATACCTGGATCTGCCAGGAAAGTGATTTGGGGGAGGCGTAGATGACATTACAGGTGATTGAGCGATGGGGTGGGATGGACCTCGACAGTTGGCGGAGTGCTGTTTCTAGCGTTGCTCGGTCGTGATAGCCACCACAGGCAAATTCAACGTGGTAGCCCGCCTGAATGATGGTCGCCACAAGCTCAGGTGAGCATGTTGTTGGTGTCATCCCTGCCACCATAACATGTGGTGTTCCTAGCAGCCGCGTCATCTTGGTTTCAATGTATGCATGAGCACTTCCCTCAGCTACTTTCTGTAGCCGCGGGCGATATTTGCTACCCCAGTTTTTAGCAAGTGAGAGAGCAAAAGCAGACAGATTAAGGGACGATAGATTCGAAG
The DNA here is from genome assembly GCA_013305525.1 of Aspergillus quadrilineatus. Taxonomy (NCBI): domain Eukaryota; kingdom Fungi; phylum Ascomycota; class Eurotiomycetes; order Eurotiales; family Aspergillaceae; genus Aspergillus; species Aspergillus quadrilineatus. The sequence continues at coordinate 24,558 of JAAXYA010000095.1, forward strand.
CCATAGACCGGCCGGACAGATTAACGACGTTCACGCCCGTTCCCTCCAAAATATCCTTCACCAAGCTCCCAACAGCGCCAGGCCCAAATGAGAGCACATGGGTGGCATCGTTCATTGTACAACACAAAGCAGGCCAGTTAACTTGCTCAACGGTAACGGACCGTATGAGGGTCAAAAGAATATCGTGCGTTCCATAATCCTGCAGGTTCCGCAGAGATCCATTCGCCTGGCAGTAAACAGGTATAGCGAGATCGTTACCCCGCAGGCGAAGGCCGCCGATGGCATCAGTCACTTTTAGCTCAACTGATGACAAAAGAGAAGAGTGATATGGAGCTGACACTGGAAGGAACTGGACATCGACGACGGGCCGACGCAGCGGAAAGGGCACGCGGCTTTGGTCGAGCTCTGGCGATGCCTTGACGCTACGAAGTGCTAAGCATACTCCTCGCAGAGCATGTGGTGACCCAGCCAGAACGAATTTGTTGTGGCCATTTATCAGGGATATATAGATCGGATCTCCACCTTGGTCGTTGAGCTTTCGCACCAACCGCTCCAAATGATGAATGTCTAAGCCTGCCACACTCAGTAAATGCGACGGAGCGCCTTCACCATTCTCCAGGCAGTCGGCAACCTCGTTTGCACAGAGACTACCCCTGGGAGAAGCATTATGTGACTCCAGTCCGACCCAGAACGATAGTTGCAGTGCAAGGTCAGCCGCGCGGTAGAAAGATGGCCATCCGTGGTCAGTGTGAGCTATGGCGATTGCGGCGGCCACAAATACACCTTGAGAGTGTCCGATAGCTCCTTGGAGCTTTTGGCGGAGCTGACCAGGGTCCAGCTGGAGGCTGTATGCAGTAATAGCATAATGTAGAAGGCTCAGCAGAGTGTTGATTGGAAAGCTATAAGGAGACAGTGCCAAATCGTCGGGCAATGGAGCGGATGCGGCAGCGTCGTTGAGCCAGGCCTGTAATTGGAACCCGCGCCCAGCAAAGAATGACGATCGGTGTGGGATCGCTGCTAGTGATTCTAGACGGCGGGCAGCGGAGTCGAGAAAGTCCTGTATAGGGGCGCAGTCCGCGTAGGCTTGTGAGAGATGGACTAATTCATCGAGTCCCGTCCAATTACTAGGCCCTTGCCCACCAAAGCACGCGTATAGTCGTGATCGGTCGGCGTCAACAGTGTCGAGAAACGGGGATGGAGCCATTCTCTTTACAGATAGTCAAACCGTGGGCAGACTGATCAGAGCCATGGCTAGGGACGAGCAAGTATATCGTGTGGCCACGACCATCACCTAAACGGGGAGAAGAAAAGCAAGTCGGCCCTTGGTCGGCTTACGAGCAATCGGACATCGGGCGTGGCGGTTCTCAAGTTTACATATCAGCTGTAGTTCTTCAATCTTTCCTGCAGAATTAGGACATAACATGAATATAACCATGGCAATACGAAAGATTGAACAGACAATTGCCTACGAGTTGCTGATTGAGCTTTTAGCGTACGCTACCCTATAGGTGTTGAGCAAGAAACTGATCAGCAGCAGCCATCAGTTTGCGTTTCCGGTGCAATGGTAGGGCAATAGTGATTGCTATACAGCACGAGGTACGCTGACGCGGCTTCGCGCGCAGGATAGAAACGCAGAGAGCTCTATTGCGGGACACTCGTCGCCTCGTCGAGATTGGGCCGGCCAAGACGCTTATTGGAATGGCTCAAAAGATTATACAGCAGGATCCAAGACAGGGCTTACAATTGCTGGCCAGCACGCAGGACCTTACCCAGCTCTGCTACATCTATGACGAGCCTACTGAGCCAGAGGATTCTACCGCCGACGAGTCCATGATTGATACGCCGCAGTGTAGCACAATTCCAGAGGTAGCGATAGAGCCGGAAGTTCGGCCGGTACCAGACACGCCGCTGACCGCAGTATCCATCATTAGGGCCCTGATCGCCCGTAAGCTCCGCAGGTCGGAAACCGAGATTGACCCCAGTCGTTCAATCAAAGAGCTGTGTGGTGGCAAGTCCACACTACAGAATGAACTGATTGGCGAGCTAGGCAATGAGTTCCAGACCTCTCTCCCTGATCGCGCGGAGGACGTCTCCCTAGCGGACTTGGATGCTGCCCTGGGCGAGGTCTCTCTGGGACCCACCTCGGCTTCTCTGCTGCAGCGAGTCTTTACGGCGAAGATGCCGGCCCGCATGACAGTGTCCACTGTGCGTGAGCGTTTGGCTGAAACCTGGGGCCTTGGGGTCCATCGGCAAACTGCAGTCTTGGTGGCCGCACTTGCGGCTGAGCCTCAGTCCCGACTGACCTCCTTGGAGGCGGCTCATCAGTATTGGGACGGTTTGACCGAGGCCTACGGGCAGTCACTGGGTCTTTTCTTGCGGAAAGCTATCCCACAGCAAGCTGCACGGAGTGACGGCCAAGGCACTCAAGCTATAGCGCTTGCAGACTCGCTCGGGTCCAAGGATCTTGCACGAAAGCAGTACGAGGCTCTTAGCCAGTACCTAGGGATACGGAGCCCAACTACGAAACAGGATGCTCTAGATCTTGCAGACCTACAGCAGAAGCTGGACTGCTGGACTGCCGAATTTTCGGACGACTTCCTCAGCCAAATCTCGCCTCGCTTCGACGCACGAAAGACGCGCTGGTACCGCGACTGGTGGAACTCGGCACGCCAGGAGCTTCTGACCATCTGCCAAAATGGCAATGTACAATGGACAGACGAACTGCGTGAGCACTTTGTCCAGCGCGCTGACGAAGGCCTTGTTGAGATTGCTCGGGCACATTCACTCGCGAAACCCCTTGTGCTGGACCTCATCCAAGCCATTTCTCTCCCTCCCGTCGTCCGGCTAGGGTCTTTGCGGACCATGATGCCACGGACAGTGGTGACCCCTAAGGGGGAGATTCAATGCGAGGAAGATGAACGGAAACCTTCTTGCTTTGCGGAGTTCTTCACCGGCTGGATCCAGGCAAACAACATTCGATGCACCATACAATCCAATGGGGAAGACCCCACATCAGTATTTATTAACAGCCTTGCACATGCCAGTCAACAAGGGGTTTCTTTTGCCAACCACACATACCTTATTACAGGGGCGGGACCAGGCTCCATCGGCCAACATATCGCTCGTCGCTTGTTAGCAGGCGGTGCCCGGGTCATTGTAACCACGAGCCGCGAGCCATCGGCTGCCGCTGCCTTGTTCAAGGAGCTATATAGTAAGTGTGGAAATCGCGGATCGCAGTTACATCTAGTGCCTTTCAATCAGGCTAGCGTTGTGGACTGTGAGCGTCTGATTGACTACATTTACGATGACTTGGGGCTGGATCTAGATGCGATCCTCCCCTTTGCTGCCACAAGCCAGGTGGGAGCTGAAATTGACGGACTGGATGCCAGTAATGAAGCAGCGTTTCGACTGATGCTGGTGAATGTACTACGTCTTGTAGGGTTCGTGGTATCTCAGAAACGGCGTAGAGGTATTTCCTGCCGACCAACCCAAGTCGTGCTGCCTCTGTCTCCTAACCATGGCATCCTGGGTGGTGACGGTCTCTACGCGGAGTCCAAACGCGGGCTTGAGACATTAATACAGCGGTTCCATTCAGAGTCATGGGAGGAAGAGCTCTCAATATGTGGCGTCAGCATCGGCTGGACCCGGTCAACGGGCTTGATGGCGGCCAATGACCTCGTTGCTGAGACGGCGGAGAAACAAGGCCGCGTGCTGACCTTCTCTATTGATGAAATGGGAGACCTCATCTCACTGTTATTGACTCCGCAGCTAGCCACCCGCTGCGAAGATGCACCTGTTATGGCGGACTTTTCTGGGAATCTCGCGGGTTGGCGCGATGCCTCTGCTCAGCTCGCTGCCGCCCGTGCAAGCCTTCGCGAGCGCGCTGACACTGCCCGAGCCCTAGCACAGGAGGACGAACGAGAATACCGTTGCCGCCGCGCAGGAAGTACTCAAGAGCCAGTGGACCAAAGAGTCTCGCTCCATCTCGGGTTCCCAGCGCTCCCTGAGTATGATCGACTGTTACACCAAGATCTCGTGCCTGCTGATGCAGTGGTTGTTGTCGGCTTCGCTGAGCTGGGCCCATGGGGAAGCGCGCGAATTCGGTGGGAAATGGAGTCGCGCGGCTGTCTTTCTCCTGCAGCATACGTGGAGATGGCATGGCTAATGAATCTCATACGGCATGTTGACAATGTCAATTACGTCGGATGGGTGGATGGGGAAGATGGGAAGCCCGTTGCAGATGCTGACATTCCAAAACGATACGGCGAGCGGATCCTATCGAATGCAGGCATACGTCCACTGCCATCTGACAATCGAGAGGTTTTCCAGGAGATCGTGCTTGAACAAAACTTGCCGTCATTTGAGACTACACGGGAAAATGCCGAGGCTCTGCACCAACGGCACGGCGACATGGTGCAAGTCAGCACACTCAAAAACGGCTTGTGTCTAGTTCAGCTACAGCACGGCGCAACCATCCGCGTTCCCAAATCCATCATGTCTCCTCCAGGTGTTGCCGGCCAACTGCCGACAGGCTGGTCGCCAGAACGGTACGGGATTCCAGCCGAAATCGTGCAACAAGTTGACCCCGTAGCTCTTGTGCTGCTCTGCTGTGTAGCTGAGGCTTTCTACAGTGCCAGCATTTCCGATCCAATGGAGATATTCGAGCACATTCATCTATCGGAACTGGGCAACTTTGTTGGCTCCTCAATGGGTGGGGTGGTAAACACTCGAGCGCTATATCACGACGTCTGCCTTGATAAAGATGTGGCATCCGACGCATTGCAGGAGACATATCTCAACACTGCACCGGCGTGGGTGAATATGTTGTTGCTGGGCGCAGCTGGACCGATTAAGACCCCTGTAGGCGCGTGTGCAACTGCACTGGAATCAGTTGACTCCGCCGTCGAATCTATCAAAGCCGGTCAGACGAAGATCTGCCTTGTCGGTGGCTATGACGACCTTCAGCCTGAGGAGTCAGCAGGCTTTGCCCGCATGAAGGCTACGGTTTCTGTCAGAGACGAGCAGGCGCGCGGCCGCGAGCCCGGCGAGATGTCGCGTCCTACAGCGGCCTCTCGCGCTGGGTTCGTGGAATCCCAAGGCTGCGGTGTCCAGCTTCTTTGTCGCGGGGATGTGGCGTTAGCGATGGGTTTGCCTGTTTACGGCATCATCGCTGGTACCGGCATGGCCTCAGACGGGATCGGTCGCTCCGTGCCTGCTCCCGGACAAGGCATCCTCACCTTTGCACAGGAAGGCGCTCAGAACCCTGCCCCAATCCGGACAGCGCTCGCGCGCTGGGGGTTAAGGATTGACGATATTACCGTGGCCTCACTGCACGCGACCTCGACACCAGCAAACGACACCAACGAGCCTTTCGTGATTCAGCGGGAAATGACTCACCTTGGTCGCACGTCTGGCCGTCCTCTGTGGGCAATCTGTCAGAAATTTGTGACCGGCCATCCAAAAGCTCCCGCGGCAGCGTGGATGTTGAACGGGTGTCTCCAGGTGCTCGATACCGGTCTTGTGCCGGGCAACCGAAACGCAGACGACGTCGATCCTGCTCTCCGATCGTTCAATCATCTGTGTTTCCCGACCCGTTCTATACAAACCGATGGCGTCAAGGCATTCTTGCTGAACTCGTGCGGTTTCGGACAGAAGGAGGCGCAGCTTGTGGGTGTTCATCCTCGATACTTTTTTGGTCTACTCTCGAGGCCAGAATTTGAAGAATACAAAACCCGGCGGCAGCTTCGCATCGGAGGAGCTGAACGAGCCTATATCAGCGCGATGATGACAGATTCCATTGTCCGCGTGCAGTCACACCCTCCCTTTGGTCCCGCAGAGATGCACTCCATCTTACTGGATCCTTCTGCTCGTATATGCCGGGATTCATCCACCAATTCCTACCGCGTCACAAAAGCGTCCACCCCGGTTTATACGGGCTTCCAGAGGCCTCACGACAAACGTGAAGATCCTCGGCCATCAACGATCGGCCTCGATACCGTAACCCTGAGCAGTTTCAATGCGCACGAGAACGCCATCTTCCTGCAGCGCAACTACACCGAGCGCGAACGCCAGTCCCTGCAACTACAGAGCCATCGCAACTTCCGGTCAGCAGTCGCCAGTGGCTGGTGTGCCAAGGAAGCCGTTTTCAAGTGCTTACGAACGGTATCCAAGGGCGCAGGGGCGGCGATGAGCGAGATCGAAATTGTGCGCGTACAAGGAGCTCCGTCTGTGGTGGTAAGTTGCCTTCTCTCCTTCTTGAAACGATGCTGATGTGCCCAGTTACATGGCGCTGCTCTTGCTGCAGCGCAAAAGACTGGTTTGGATAATATCCAGCTAAGTCTGAGCTATGGTGATGATTGTGTGGTGGCGGTTGCTTTAGGTGTACGCAAGTAGTGTCTATGGCCGTTGGCCCCTATAATCCGTTGAACCACGACCCCCGACAAGACAGGGTACTAATCCTTCCTTAGTATCAAGTATAATAATTGAAAGATATTTAGACCCAAACGCAATCTAATCTGACTCCTTACGCGTTGGTTGACGAGAAATCGTAGGACAGCGCCAGGCGTTCCTGCTGGCGGGTCACTGTTTCTCCGGTCCGCCGGCTAAATGATTACCTAATTGGGTCATGTGATGTCTAACTATGGTTCCTAACTCTGATCGAGCCTTGACAGAACCGGAAGTTCAGTAAGTGAATTCATCCTGATATCCTTGAATTGGCTAATATCAGCTCCTGGTCTGATAATATGTGCTTGATTGACTCATAGTCCTTAAACAATGATACCTAACACGACTGGTGCTAACCGTTCCCGCTGATGCGTAGATCTATATATATCTGCTGCACCTCACAATCATCGTACTGCCATAGGGCCAGATGTATAACTATGGGTTCTGACAGGTGTCTGGCATTGCCTTACTCACAAACCCAGCCTATTCCACTTAACAGATTTCCGAAGAAGAGCACCTGATGTTTCCTCAGTGCTGGTGACGGAAATAGCCACGAGAAATGCGGATAGCCAGGATACTCATCGCACTTTACCGGGACTTCCAACGCGACTAGAGCGTCCCTCATCAAGCGGACATCGTCCCTCAGGGTGTCGGCGCCGCCAACGGCCATGTAGACTTTATTCAGTTCTCCGAGACCCGGATGCAGAAGACATGAAAGCCGGGGATCATCCGGTGGTGCGCCATAGCAATCGAAGAACGACCGCATCGCGGAGCCGGTGTTGATTGTCAACCGGTCATTCTCTTCATAGGATGTATACTCTCCTCGGTCTCGCTTGTCTGCGGACACGGAGTCAGGATGAACGGTTACCGGTGCGAGAGCAACCACGCCTTGGACTCGGTCTCCTAGGCCGTCGCTAACCAGGGCAAGTGCGGTACTGAACGCCATGTTTCCACCGGCCGAGGCACCGATGAAGCAGATTGACTGCGCGGGATACGTCTCCAGGGCCGATCTCGCAACAGTCAGACAATCGTCAAGCGGCATCGGGAATCGGAATTCGGGGGCTAGACGGTATCCCACGCTGAGAATTCTCGTGCGGGCCAGTTTACAGAGAGTGCGGACGAAGCCGTCCTCCTCGTCAATGCTGCCCATGACCCATCCGCCAGCGTGGAAGTAGAGGGCCAGCGGTGGATCAGCCACATCCGGCGGCGTGTAGATGCGCGTGGGGACACCCCCGAGGATCTTGTCCTCTGCCTGAACGCTCAGGTCTGGAAGAGGAAAGTCGTAGCGGCTCATTAGCTTGCCGACTATCGTTTTCCATCCCTGCATGAGGCTCTCGTACGGCCCGTCAAGAGCCGGCGAGAAGCCAAGCTCTTCTATGAACTGGTACAATCAGTTTCTACGCATCAGGTGCTTGGAGGACTGTTCGTACCTGCTGCCATGGCTCTGCTAGCTTGGAATCCATTGTTGAAGCGGTCTGTTGTCTGCTACAGACTTCCCTCGCGAGCTTCGATTTGTCTTATGTTCAATATCGGTCACCGAGCCACAATGTTCTTAACTGGATCCTCAGCCGTCTGGTAAATGTTTACCATAACGTATGGCGTTATTGTATCTGATCTGCTTGTAGCTCACCTAGCTACCCTCTAAGCCCTCAGTATGCCGGTATATCACGTCGGTATGCATACCCCAACCGACATGGACACTGAGACTGATCTATCCACCGACAGCCCTATTCAAACTCAAACCGGACGCCGACCCTAACCGTATCCGCCTATGGCAGGAGCTCGCGCACGCAATGGTCGGCAAGGTACCTGGCCTACTGGATCTGCAAGCTGGGCCTCCCCTCGAGTTCACGGCTCGACTGGCGAAAGGGTTTGATATGGGTGTAGTTGTGCTGCTAGACTATGTGGAGTCACTTGCTACCATGTTTACGCATCCGAGTCATGACCAGTAAGTGTTCAGGATGAATGGTCTTCCGTGCTTATCATTGTTGATGTACGACAGAGTCCACGAATTGTACCAGGAGGTTTGCGAGGACGGGAGTACGGTTGGCTATGATATTGAATTCTAGAGGGCTAGGTTGCAGCATATCCTCCCTAGCACTGTTCTACCCCGAACCAGTGCACGCATAACCGTGGGAATGTGTATATAATCAAGCATCGAACCCAGCATCCCGCCGCCGCTGCATAATAGGCCTCAACTGATTCCCACCCCATCCGTCCTCTAAATCATCTTTCAGATCAAAAGTACCCTCCGGCTGTACTGCCAAGGCACGTCCTGTAGAGCCACTTTAGTATCATCCCAGCCAACCCAATAATAAAGAAGAGAAAATGAGAATAAAATGTACCATGTATCTCTGGGCTTGCAACACAATAAGTCGCCGCATCAACGCATGCATCAACAGATGTAAACGTGAGTACCTTGGCCATATCGACTCCACGGGCTGCCATCGCATGCTTGATTGGGGCAATGAGCGGAGAATCGAAGAACCACGGCGCAAGCAGATTGCAGCGAACGCCCAACTGCTTGGTCTGAGCACGCGTGCTGCGGAACAGCCCGCGGACGCCGAACTTGCTGGCCGGGTACGTGGACGCCTTGGGGCTGTCCATATATGCTGCGATGGAGGCGCAGAAGAGAAGGCATTTGTTGCTGGGCAACTCAGGGTCAGTTCCTGTGCCTGGTATACGCAGGTAATATAGCCCCAGCCAGGAAGTGAAGTAACTTCCCACCAAATTCACCTCGATGTTGCGGACACTGGAGCTCGGCAGAGGAGGATCGACCTCCAGGCTGGGAACGCCCGCTGCAAGGACGTGATCTATCTGGTTCCCGGGGGCGAGAGCCGTTCCGGCAAAGCAGGCGACTATATCTAGAGCGCCGCTGGGTGAGAAGCGAAGGGCGCTCTTGAAGGCGGCCACTTGACTGTCCCAGCTCGTGACATCGCAGTAGACATAGTGAACACAGTGCGCGAGTCCAGGCTGAATTGGGCTCGTTGGCGGTTGGATGTCGGCGATGGTGATATAGGCCCCGGCCTCTGCCCATTTCCGCGCTGTGGCCAGCCCTAGGCCTGAAGCGCCGCCGGTGATGAATGCAAATTTGCCGCTCAGGCTGGTCAGGTCGCAAGTGAGATCGAGGGGCTCCATATTGAGTCCGGGGGAGTAGGTATGGGTTATCTTTTGCGCGCATTGGGTTGGTGGTCATTCATTTATAGCCCTCGGGGTATAGAGCTCGGAGTCTCAGAATTTGAACAAGGTCATAGTACGCAGGAAGAAAGATACTAAAATCGCCGTCTTCGCCTCCGTTGGTTTTGAAATAGCTCCCAACAGCCAAAATCCAACATTTTTCGGCATGATTCTGCCTCTGATATTGGCCCTGTATCTGCTCTCCACAGCGGCTTACCGTCTATGGATGCATCCGCTGCGCAACTACCCTGGCCCGTGCTGGTGGGCTGTTTGGCGAGTTCCATATCTGAGGAGCACCATTCGAGGGACGATCGTCAGAGATATCCAGCAATTGCATGACCAGTATGGTCCCGTTGTACGGATCGCGCCAGATGAACTTTCCTACATCACGCCAGAGGCAGCAAAACCAATCTACACGTCCAGTCCCGAATTCCCCAAAGATCCAATGCATCTCCCTCCGTTTCATAATGGCGCTCCTGGCATTCTCGCTGCCGACTACGCCCACCATCGGCGATACCGCCGGCTTCTTGCCTCTGCCTTCTCTGAAAAGGGACTGCGCGCACAGCAGGGGATGATTCAGAGCCATATCGATCGACTAATGACTCGTCTCCAGGAGAACTGCTCGTCGGGCTCGCTGGACATGACCGTCTGGTTCAACTGGGCGACCTTCGATATTATCGGCGATCTCGCTTTCGGGGAGCCGTTCGGCTGTCTAGAGAGAATGGAGACTAACCCATGGATTGCCTCGATCCAGGGCAATGTCAAATCCATCCCGATCCTGAACGCTCTCCGTCGCTACCGTCTGGACAGGCTCATCGAGTTCCTCGCGCCTCCCAGGCTACTGGAGATGCGACGGCGTAATGCGCAGTTCACAGCAGAAAAGGTCAATCGCCGACTGAAGCATGCAACGACCACGCGCGGCGACCTGTGGGACTCGGTGCTGGCCGACCCTCCAGACGGTGAGCCTCCGATGTCGCGCGCCGAGATGGTCAGCAATGCCAGCGCGATCGTTCTTGCGGGCAGCGAGACGTCGGCGACCACTCTGAGCGGGTGTCTTTGGCTGCTCCTCACGAACCCTGAGTATCTGCAGCAGCTCACTGAGCGTATCCGCGCTCGGTTCGGCACGGCCACAACCATTGACGCACAGACGGTGACGCAGATCCAGGGGCTCCAGGCGGTCCTTGACGAGTCGCTGCGCCTATATCCTGCAGTGCCAATGCAAAGCAATCGTATTGTTCCACCACCGGGCGCGCGCCTTGCAGGCAGCTGGGTTCCGGGAGGGGTAAGTCTGCAGCCACTCATCCTGCCCTTTTCCTTCTTTTCTCTTTCGGCCGATGGGCCTCTCGCTGACCGATTGATTACAGACCTCGGTCGCCGTCCAACAGTTTGCTGCCTGTCGCTCCCCCACCAACTTTCACCGTCCAGACGAGTTTGTTCCCGAGCGGTGGGAAAGGAAAGGTGAGTTCATCAATGATCGGCGGGAGGCCTCGCAGCCATTTAGCATTGGTCCCCGCAATTGCATCGGACGCCAGTTGGCTCTTGCCGAGATGCGGCTGATTCTGGTCCACCTCTTATGGCACTTTGATATAGAACTGGACCGGCGGCGCATGGGAAAGATGGACTGGATGGCGGTGCAAAGGATCTGGATCCTGTGGGACAAGAAACCGCTGTGGGTTGTGTTGAAGAACAGAAGTACGTAGGGCACCAAAGTCTTTGCCGCGCTAGTATGGATGCTAGTACTGCCACTGTACAGCTTATTGCTTTACTAAGAAATTAAAGTTGCTAATGCTCGGCATAAGACTGTGGTAGTATTATTCACGTAAGAAAGAAGAATATAATAAAACTAGCAGAAATAAAGCTAGTTAGAGGTTCTTCCAGCTCTAGACTTAGGCCTTCACATGCGGAAAGCTGACCCTGATCTGTCTGCCCTACTGCCATTTCAGCTATAAGAATAATAATTCTTACAACCCTTCTATGCTTATTGCCTCTAATATGTTGTGTAACCCACTGTATCCGCCTTAAATATTTACAGCTTAGAAATCTCCTTTGATAACTGGAGTATTTGCCATCTTTTAATTATTCAAGCTTAGCTTTCAAGCACAGAGCAGGATTATGGGCATGGTCTGTGCCTTCTGGCTATGTTCTGTGTTGTATAGATGTTTGATCTAAAGAATCATGGGTATACTAGTTGTCTGATCTGGGGCCAATAAGAAAGGATATATACTTGAAGTTGTTTAGATAAAGGTACTAGAATTCAAGGACTGCAGACAGGAAGGAGCACATACAGTTTGAAGGCAGAATTAGAAGCAGGCAAATTTGCAGAAATGTACTTTTCAACCTTTTTAAACTAGTTTGATCTGTTAATAGCAATCTGGAGAGCTTTAAAAATAGAAAAAGGCTATGTTAATGTTTGCTCTGGAAGATCAATATCTCAACCAATCACCTAATTGTCTAATAGCCGGTAATTATATCATATGATTTGGCATCAAATATTACTAGCGCGGCAAAGACCCTGGTGCACACCCTTACAATGACAAACCCTTTACAGCGTCGTGGACTTGCAGTAGGGCTTCTCGGCAGCCCCAAGACAGGAAAATGCACGTTAAAGCTAATCCAGTGTCCACCAATCACTTGCTGCCGTTTAGCTTTTTATCAGCTGCAGTCATGCTATAATGTTGGGCGTCAAAGCGTAGTCCATGACGCGGTACCCCTCCGACGTGGTATTCCTTAGTGCTTTCTAGCAAACGGTTCGTATCGCACCTCTAGCCCAATTGCAGCACTGGCTGTCGTGTGTATCTCGCGTGTCACCACCAAACAGCCCCCTGAGTCCCTGATGCCGGTAACAATCTCGACGATCTCTGTCTTGGTAGGCTGCCGCTCATTGGACAACTGCAGAAGCGACATGTCGCGCAGTCGCACCATGGATTCCGTCTCCTGATTGACTGTTCCAGGCGGCGGCAGGACTAAGGCCGCTATCATCAGGCGGGAAGTTGGCTGAGTGCGGAGAACCTGGAGATGGGCCTGCAGTTCCATCGCAGTTTGGCTCCGCAGTTTCGTCCAAGGTAGCATGGGTGAGGGGGACGGGATGCGGACGATGTAGACTGCTGGACCTAAGACTGTCTGGGGGGTGCCGGCTCCCCGCGAATGCACCGAGACGCGATTGCTGATGGACGGTGGCAGCTGGTAAGCCACCCAGGATGGCTCAGAGCCCGTTATCGGGCCCGACTGGCCGTTACCAGGCGAGCTTGTCTGGATAACCAAGTGGGCGGCAGGACCCAGGGCAGCAATCATGGCGACGGTGCTGGTGGACGGGGGATGGATCTGGATGCTGTCAGCAGGATGATCTGGATCGACGATATGGTAAGCTGACATCCACGATGGTGGCCGGCCCAATGGCACCCCAGTCTACCAGGCGAAGCACCTCATCGACGGCCAAAGGCTCATCAAGAATCCCTCGGGCGAGATAGGCTGCAAACTGGCGTTGCGCCTTGGATTGTGCAGGATCAGGTCTCTCTTCCAATCCCGCTGCCCTGCTCTCTGATCGAGCAATCAATGACGGGGAGAGACCACGATCGTAAGGGTCGGGTTGGCACGTCGAGCGTGGCATCTTCAGTGCCGCCGGAACCGCAACTTGGGCCAGGAAAAGCACTGCGTCTAGCAGCTCTGGCTCCGTGACAAAGGAGGCTGATAGTGGGGTATGCGCAACGTGCCCGCTAGGTCTCTCGCTGAGGAATCCTGCAGTCACCATCAGGCGCACGACTCGCTGCAGCTGGTCCACAGGGACATTGCTGATATCGGCGACCTCCTCGAAAGCCACCTCTCCGTCCAGGGGAATGCAAGCCAACACTTGAAACTCGCATAGCCATTGTAGATTGGCCAGGAGTTGCGTCTTTACTTTGTTAGCACCGGTCATTCATCCGGGACTGGAAGCAGGACGATCCCAAGGGGGAACACAAAGACTTGCCTGAAGCGCGAGCTGTTGCAGAAAGCCAGCTGGCTGAGTCGCCATTACTAAAAAGTCTGTACAGCAAAGGCAAAGAGATGCGGTGGGAAAGGGAGAGGCAGCGTCTCGAATAGGAAAGCCCACTGCTGGCGGGCCCTAGGTCGAAGCCTTGATATAGCCCAGCGGCTGCCGACTCCTAGACCCCGACAAGGCAGCTTGCGGTGCTCAGCCTTCGCTTAGGATAAGTAATGGATCAAGCTACTGGGGTGATCGTATGGCTCATGCAGTCAACCAGTTCTAGCCCGCAGTATCCCCTCTCTGGAGTCGTATCTCCTCATGGCGAATCTCCAGGCTAAGTTTGCAACCCTTGAAACCCATAGCCAGTAAAGTTGGATTGTTATTTCTTGTGTCAGTCGGTAGATATCGAGCCCTGTAATCCCTGCGGGAAAATTGGCCCCAAGTACAGCTTATACAGTACAGCTTACTCCCCATCTTCTCTTCACTGATATATATCATCCAGATCTCGCGGTTCAATCCGCAATGCGGGCCTGTATCATATGCAACTATCATGGAGCCCCCAGCGATCAACCAGCAATCCACACCTACGGCCCCGGGGGGAACGCAAGGGACACGCAAACTGCGCGAGAGTTGCATCTCGTGCTCCAGATCCAAGGTCAAGTGCAATAAGGAGAAGCCCACATGCAGTCGATGCGTCCGCCGTGGTCTGCCTTGTGAGTATATGGTTTCCAGGCGCACTGGACGCACTCGCGTCATTGGTGTTGAGCAGCAAAAGACAGCACCACCACCAACCACACCGACGAATACGACAGCAGCTACTACAGCGACGAAGGCAGGACCACCAGTTACAACGGACAATGCTGTTCATACACCTGTCATTACTACGGCGCCCTCTCCCAAGCCGGCACAGGTCCAGTCTCCTCCAACCGAGCCAGATCTCTGGGGCGCTATCTTGTCTCCGAACACTTCCACCTCAACCGATCTATCGTCACTCCTCTCGGTGAATACCAATTTCAGTCAGCTCTTCGCCTCGCTTTCTCCTTCGCTTCTTGAGGGCATGGATGGCATGGATGCCGAGATGAACGCGCCGGAGCTGGGCGCATTGTCGGTCGCCGACCCATCGTCCTCCATGATGCAGGGGCTAGAGGCCCCTAACGCTGCCCAACCACCGTCTTCGAACTCCACAAGCCACTCCTGCTGCCTGTCCATCTGCCTGGACACTCTCATGCGGCTCTTTCCGAATGCCGGCGTTAGCTGCGAACGACCCGGGCACGAGAGCAACCCCGGCAAACTGTTCACTATCGAGTCCGTTATTGAGGACAACAAACAAATCTTGGACACGGCGCAGACGATCCTGGATTGCCGCTGCGCCGAGGATGAGTACGTGGTCACTCTCGTTTCACTTATTGTCTTCAAGGTTCTCGGATGGTACGTCGCCGCGGCTCGGGATCGGTCGTCGGACCCAGGGCGCGAAGAAGACTTCAACTGGTCGACTGCCCAAGACAGTCGTAGAGGCTCGGTCTCTTCCTTTGAGGAGCAGGTGCTGCATCTTCCCACCGTCGTCGGCAGTTATTGCATTGATGGCCATCATCAGAGCCGCATGGCAGCCCAGCTGGTGCTGAGCGAGCTATACCGCGTCCAACGACTGGTCACTCAGGTAAGCCGTCGCCTAGAATCTATTCGCCGCCGCTCCTCGAGCAGCTCGAGCTCTGCCTCTAGTAATACAACGGACTCTGACGGCGGGATGTCGACCCCCTTGTCGTCGACCACCCTGGTCCATCTAGAAGACGACCTGCGCAAGCGCCTGCGTGCCGTCTCTAGCGAAACGATCAGCATCCTCCGCCGCGCCTGAGGTTGAATGATCTGGAACGATATTTATGCGATCAAGGTCCATTATGACGAGTGTTGGGTGAATGGTATGCGACTCTAGGGTTCGCTGGCCGAATGTCCAGCCTATTTGACACAGTGGTGGACAGCGAGGAGCATTCATTCTACATCCCGGGCGTTCATTACAGCCAGTAGTATAACTACACTACATTTGAAGTACTCATAGAATTAGGCGAGCGAGTTGAGGTGCAAGAAGCAGCGATAATGAATTCATGAAATACTGGTTTTAACAGGATTCAGCACACGGTAGCCAAGTAACAAATATAAGTCACCAAGTAAACTACCAGGGCACGTCCGAACCGTCCGAAAATAGAATAAAGCGCCCAGATGTTGTATTCTTGTCGGCCTCGGCCATCTGTCCTCACAGGATTAGTTCGATGCAGAATGAGCGAAACGGAAACATACCCTGGCACAGATACCAGCCACGCTTTCCTCTATCGTCGTGGGGGCCTCTTTGCGCCCAAACAGCCTAGCAGCCTGGGCGCCCATATCTGACTGGATGTGTCTACCGGCCCGGTCTCGTCAGCCAAGATGAAGTGCGTTTCAGACAGTCATAATCGAATCCGGGCATTCTCACCCAGGGTCGACAATGTACGCAACAAGCCACTTATTCTCAAAGTGGATCTTGCGCACAAGATAGCAGGCGGCCAGCTTGGAAAGCGCATAATTCGTGAGCGGCGCCCGCGCACAGCTCTCCATCTCGGTAATCGTGCTGATCGGGGCCCCAACGCAGATAAACTGCGGCGATGCGGCGGCCTGGAGAAGCATTCTCGTCGCCTGGAACAGTAGCAGGACCGCGTATGCGTTAATCTGCATGTGAGTCTCCAGATACTCGAGAGGCATGGTCGAGGCCGGACCGTAGTTGGCCGCAATAGCTGCGTTTGCGATCACTACATCGAGATGCGTAATGCCGTAATCGCGCTGGAGAATGCTGACCGCGTCGGCGGGGTCGGACTTCGATCCACTGTCCAGTTGGACTGCGATCAGCGAGGAGTTCTCGCCTCTTGGGAGGGCATCCAAGGCCGACGCCTGGGAAGCGCGATTGCGGAGACCGGCGATGACGATGCAGTTTGGGCGAAGGAGAAATGCCTGCACGAGACCCCTCCCAAGGCCTGCACTTTGTGGTTAGATCTGTGTTAAATCTGTTTCAAGAATGCAGGCGAGCGTACCCCTGCTGGCACCGGTCACTAGGTAGACCGTCTTGCGGTCGGGCGAAGGACCGTCTGGTACAGAAACGGCTGCGGATGGCATGGCGGCAGTGCAGAACTGAGGTGAGAGGACTACAGTATATGGCTTGTGAACGACGTTGGCCGTCTTATATTTCTCGCCGGGCGTACAAGTAGCCTGGTCGGCCATTACAGGGAAGGATCGGGGAGTTGACCAAGTGCCGAAGCACGATCATATTTTGTTTAGTTGCTTTTGTGGATATGCTTCCATATCTCCATGTCTCCATATTTCCATATTTCCAATAACCCAATCCCCAATAACCAAATAACCCAATAAACCATGAACCATGCAAAAGGCCATCATCTGGCCGATGCGCAGTCGAACCCCCACCCGATTGAACTCAACCTAGTCGTCTAGTCAAAGAGGCCCAGGAAAGCCGCCCCGAGGGCCGTCATCATTGGCGCATACGACCAATGGCCCCATTCTCCCTTCCCCCAGCTATAGCAGATCGCGCCGTCGGCAAACGCGACCAGACTGCCGGCCACGAGGGTCCAGCCCGTCGACTTGCGGGTCCCGAACGCGTTGGCAATGTAGAACGAAAGGCCCCAGAAGATGTCGCGGACCCCGTACACGTAACTCAGGCCCTCGACGAGCCGTCTTTCGGCGGGCGAAGCGGGCAGCTCCCACTCGAAGAAAGAGAGCGCGTGCGCAGGGCGAAGGAGCGCGTTGACGCCGAATCCGATGGCGATGAGCGCGAACGCATTGGCGCCGATGCTGAGGGCCGGATGCTGAGAGATGGGCATTTTGAAGTATTGTTTAACGGATTGGTGGCTTCTGCCAGTGTTAGTATTGGTGTCAAGAGTCAGGCAGTCCAGTGCAGTCCAGAGTAATTCAGTGCCACTGCCAGTGCAGTGTTGATGTGATGTCAATGGAACAAAATCAAGTCAGCTTCTTACCTAGTAAATCAATCCAGATTGATGGTTAAGCAGTATTGCGACGAGAGAGAGATGAAGAATGTGCAGTGAGAGAAGACGAGATTTAAGGCGAGGGGTCGGGAGTTAGGCACGGAGATAGCAGCTCTTTGTCTTGGCCTCTGTCTTGTCTCACACTCATTTCCACACAATAAATGTCGCTTGTAGCTAGCCTCGTCTCGTTGGCCGTCAGGTCTGTTGGTTGGTTGGCCTCTGGTCGGCTGTCAGTGGTCTGGTCAGTGGTCTGGTCGGCTCTGGTCGGTCTCTGGTCGGTGGTCTTGCAGCGCGTACTAGTCATCTCAGCTCTCAGCATCTCACCATCCAGGCCTCTGCCACTCCCAGGGCTGAGATCACAGGTACCAGATCGAGTTCTATTCATAGCGCAATCCTTCTCAGCCAACCCGTGCCCGGCGCCAGGATGTCTGCCCAGGGCACAGTTCTCAAGGGCCAGGGAGCAGCCGCAGCTCGCATTCGCACAGTCCTCATTCGTCAGCTGCCTCGTGGCAGTACCGTAAAGCCATCGTGAGACCATTTTGGACCCTGCAGAAAACGCCATCTTGCGTCCTATTTCTAATTTCGTCGCGTGGCCCCCATGCGGTCTCATCCTCGAACTCTCTCGACACTAAGTCGCAGTCATTCCGCGCCGCTCGCGCTGAGTTAACGGGCCATAGACAATGTCCAGTGGCCGCTTAGAATCGGGCTCGAGGGCTTCACAGCCCCTTCGCACGCGAAGGGGCAATACGAGCCGACCAGTTCGTGATGCGGTTGAGCGGGAGATGCCCGCTAGGTCGTGCTGTTCATACCATGGATAAGAATAGAGCATCAGCAGTAGAATGGCTATATAAACCACTTGGTCTTCGCCGGGATGTCCTTGCTCGACCAGCAATCTCAATATCTTCTGTCTTACCAAGAAACTTGCGCGATAAGAACTCTCGCGACACAACTTTCTCTATACAATGCTGCTCAAGAGCGTCCAGAACATTGTCTTTGGCCTCGTGCCCACGTTCTTCCTGTTTGGCTCTGCAGCTGCCGAGCTGGACTTTGAACAGTGGCATCCAGCGGGACCGGGAGACTTGCGCTGCGGCTGCCCGGCCATGAACAGTCTTGCCAACCACGGGTTCATCAACCATAACGGCAGCAACATCACGGTCAACGAGGTCATCCCGTTGATGCAAGAGGTCTTCCATCTCAGTGAAGAGCTCGCCACGATTGTCACGGGCCTTGCCGTCCTCTCGGCGGACGACCCGGCCTCGGGCAATTTCAACCTCGATATGCTGAACCGCCACAATATCTTCGAGCACGACGCCTCACTGACCCGCAAGGATTTTTACTTGGGCGGCGACGGGCACACTATTGACAAGCCCACGCTGGACGAGTTCCTCGGCTACTTCGAGGGCAAGGAATGGATCGACCTTAACGACGCCGCAGCAGCCCGCTACGCGCGCGTCCTCGACTCCCGCGAGAAGAACCCGAGCTTCCTCTACCAGGACCAGCAGCTCATTACTTCATACGGCGAGACGATCAAGTACTTCCGAACTATGGTCGACCCGCGCTCAAACAAGACGTCCGCCGAGTTCGTCAGGATCTTGTTCACCGAGGAGCGGCTGCCCGTCAGGGAAGGGTGGCAGCGCCCGCGAGAAGAAATAAGTGGGTTCTCGCTGGCCAGCGATGTCGTTCAGCTGGCGCTGCGCACCCCAGAGAAGTTCATTGGCATGCCGTTCGACCAGCGCCCGTTTGCAGAGCAGGCCTTTGACCCGCTGCCATGGCAGCGGCCTCCCATCTGGACTCCTCCGAACTACCCGGGTTTCAGTAAGAGGCATTTCTCTGAGCTTGTCGGGAGGTTTGCGAAGAAGGCCCTTCCGTTTCGCGCTTGATAGGCATCTATCTTTCTGAGGCTTTGGTCACTGCCTTTGCTCGGCGTTGGAGCGCAAAACCATATACACGCACATATATATATTTCTCTTTTGTTTGTCTATAGTACTAGAATTGGTCTTGTGTGTACAATCATAATTAATCCTTGGCAATTATCAATTCAAAATACTAGCCCTAAACTGGTCTTCCAATCTTCAGGTAATATTGGTCCCTTATAGCCTGGACTTACTTAATGCTGGCATGTTTCTGGCGTGTTGCTGGCGTGAGAATAAAGTGCGGCAGAGGATTCAGTAGTGGATCCACTGCGTGGGCTAAACAGGCCGGTGCAGTTTAACATCTACCTGAGATCTACTAGTGGCTACGAGAACAGCAGGAAGGAACACAAGTCAAGAAAGGGTATGGGATAAAAGAAATATCACTATCCAGAGCGCCATGACTAAACTGACAGGGGGGAGTATTTTTAATGAAAATTCGCAACGCCAAGGCCAATGTTAACGCGATCGCTAAACTGGGCTTAGCGCAGAGCTCGGCACGTGACCCACTACAAGATCGCGTCGGCTCTATCCGAAGCGAGTTGGAGAATTGTTGGTGCGTCTGGCATGGTACACCAAACTCTCCACAACAACGTCTCGTTCCATCATCCGGCGTCTATGTCAATGTAATAGCGCATCGACGATCACGGGGAACGCCAGCAATGAAACTGTCTACCACGCGCATGCTCTCGTCCGTCACCAATCGTCCTAGTCGCGCCCCAACACATTCGCGAAAAAACATGGCCGCAGCTAGACGCATCTCCATACGACCGAGATGAATACCTAGGCACTGACGTGCCCCGTGCCCGAACGGGTTGAATGCCAGCTTGGCTTGGTCAGTGATTCTCGAGTCAGATAGCCAGCGCGTGTGATCGAACCTAGCCGCTCTGTCAACACTGCCATCCGCATTTTTTGAATCGCTTCCACTCGGCTTCCACTTACGTGTCTGCACCATCCCAGATACTCGGATTGCGCTGAAGACTCCAGTTCTGCGTAGCAACTATGGTGTCGTCGGGAATGAAATACCCCCCAATTGTCACACCCCCGGGTGGTGGACTGCGAGGCATGCATCCTGGGGCCGCCCCGTATAGCCGTAGACTTTCGTCGATGACCGCATTCAGGATGGGCAACCGCTCGCAGGCTTCGTCGGTCACTTCACCTTCAAGAGTGGCGACCTCGGCCTCGACTTGCTTTTGGACTTCTGGCCGACTCAGCACACACCAGAGAAGGAACGTCAGGGAGATTGCCGTCGGGTCGGAGCCCGCTAGTAGTAGAGCCCCGGCGTCAGTTATTATATCTGTATCAGTCAAGTTTCCAGCCTCCAAGGCTTTATTGAATAGATTTCTCGGCCCGGCCTGGGCCTTCTTTGCCTCTCGCGCTCGGGAGACCACGTCGCCTCCCGCAGCGAACATTTTCTCCTGAGAATAGAATACATCGTGGAGAGGTGGGATGAACCAAGCCAACGCACGGCCAAGATAGTAGCCAGGGGGAGCAAAGTGCTTAAGCAGATGCGCAAGGTCTCCCATTCGCCGTTCTAGCATAAGAACGAAAGGTTCCTTGACACCTTTGGCGACAATGCCTGCGCCGCCGCCGAACGTAAGCTGGCAGACTATTTCGTTGGCCATGAGAGTCCACCACCCCATGACCTCGGCCTCGCCCTTCAAGGCGTCGCATTTAATCTTCTCCACGGTCAGCTTGATAATATCCCGGACCTTTGGCTCCCACTCGTTTCGTAAGCTCTGCAGCGTGAAACCCCGGGCGTAAAGTTTACGACGCGCCGCATGGAGTTTGGGATCCCGAAGGTTGAAGATATTGTCTACCGGCCCTGGTGATAGAAGCTCATAGAAGGGAGCTTTCGTGAAGCCGGATCCCATGCGGTGGATCTCGCGTCCTGCCACAGCATCTGCCACGTCGATTTCTTGAGGTCCGATACGGACGATGGGCCCATACTTTTGGTGCAAGCTATGGACGTAGTGGATTCGATTGTTGGCAAAGACGGACCACGACAGGCGTAGCCCTGTCAATGACGCATACCAGGGGCCAGGAATATGTTTCAATGGAGTGAAGTAAGCTATGCGAATGGCCTGGGATACATCAGCGCCAGTTGCCTCCGGGCCGGACGAAATACCTTGATTATGCTAAGTAGTATGAAGAAGCTGCCGACATAACCGAGCATGGAGAGCCATTTCATGCTCAGAAGGGCCGCATAGAAGTCTTTACTGTCCGAAGCCATTGGACTCGCAATCAGAGGGGGACAATCTGCATCATGAGTTCCCCTTCTGTTGGAACGCCTGATATAGTACGCTTGTGCGGCTGACCCCAGTGTATCGGGCACTGCAACCGGTCATCTATCCTTGACTCGGTGAAGAGAGACTTTCAATCGGCCAGATGCTCGGGTATCACTGAAGAATACTCTGTCCTCTTCCCAGTAAACCCCGGTACAGTCAGCGACGGATCACGGTCAGCGAGCCATGACCGACTCGGCAGCTCCTTGACTGACACCTTGCAAATGTAAGATAAAATAGGCAACCTGAATCTACCATTAGCTTCAGAACCATGGCACTGCAGACCATACTGTTTTCGCAATAAACGGCTCCAGGATGGCCAGTCACGCTGAGCCAACCAGGCTCTTCCTCTTTGGGGACCAGACCTATGACTTTGTTGCAGATCTGCGAAATCTTCTCAATATTCGCGACAATCCAATTCTAGTGGCCTTTCTTGAACAATCGCACTATGTTATACGTACCCAGATGATCCGGGAGCTGCCCCCGAAAGTGCACAAGCAAGCTCGGACTGCGTCCTTAGCAGAGTTACTGCAGAAATACGTCGATCGAAAGCTGCCGTCTGCTTTCCAGACTGCCCTCTCCTGCATTACTCAGATAGGGCTGTTTATGCGTCAATTTGATGACCCGTGTGTTCCTTACCCACACGCTAACGACAGCTATGTCTTGGGAGTCTGCACAGGATCTCTTGCGGCAGCCGCCATTAGCTGCAGTACTTCTCTATCTGAACTTTTACCAATTGCCGTCCAGACCGTCCTCGTCGCCTTTCGCCTTGGCCTTTGGGCACAGAAAGTGCGCGACAACCTTGAAATATCCGAATCCAACCAAACACAGCCCTGGTCGGCAGTGTGTCATGTTCCACCGGATGAGGCGGCCATTGCCATTGACAGATTCAGCTATGAAAAGGTCCGTAGCCCTGTATACCGGGCTCAAAGGTCTCGCTAATCCATTGTCCACCTGAACAGGCGCTATCGAACACGCGCAGACCTTGGATTACGGCAACATCAGCCAAGACTACGACAGTTAGCGCAAGCCCGGATATCTTGAGCCAGTTGGCTAGTCAAGCACCCTTCACGAATAGCAAACTGTGGAGGGAGATTCCAATCTACGTTCCTGCACACAACAACCATCTGTTCTCCTCAAGGGACGTCGACGACATCCTGGCGACCACGAACGAGAACCCCTGGTCCACCTTCGGCGCCCAAATACCGTTCCTGTCCTCCGTCACTGGAAAACTGGCTTGGGTCCAAAACTACCGTGACCTCCTACATCTGGCCCTCTCGCAATGCCTTATCGAACCTATACGATGGGACATCGTTGAGACAGAAGTACCGCGAATTTTCAAAGACCGTGATGGTCTCGATACGCTGACAATTGTAGCCTTCACAACTGTGCTCTCTAGAAATTTGTCCAACGCTCTGGCTGCCGAAGGCATAAAGCCAGTAGAACCTAGGAGCTCTTCAAATGAGACCCCGGAGCGATATAGCCACCGTCCAGGGTCTGGCAGAGGCAAACTGGCAATTGTGTCTATGTCTGGTCGGTTTCCCGAAGCCCCTTCTACCGATTCATTCTGGGATCTGCTTTACAAAGGCCTCGACGTTTGTAAAGAGGTCCCCTTACGTCGATGGGATGTAAAGACCCATGTCGACCCGAGCGGCAAAGCCCGCAACAAAGGGGCCACACGTTGGGGTTGCTGGCTTGACTTTGCTGGTGAATTCGACCCACGCTTCTTTAGCATCTCGCCCAAGGAAGCGCCGCAGATGGATCCGGCCCAGAGGATGGCATTGATGTCAACTTACGAAGCCATGGAGCGAGGAGGCATTGTGCCAGACACGACACCGTCAACTCAACGTAACCGCATCGGAGTGTTCCACGGCGTTACCAGTAATGACTGGATGGAAACGAATACAGCGCAAAATATAGACACCTACTTTATCACGGGCGGAAACAGGGGGTTCATTCCTGGTCGGATCAATTTCTGCTTTGAATTTTCAGGACCCAGTTATAGTAATGACACTGCGTGTTCGTCCAGTCTGGCAGCTATTCATCTCGCATGTAACTCCCTGTGGCGTGGTGACTGCGATACTGCGGTGGCTGGAGGCACGAATATGATTTTTACCCCTGATGGACATACTGGCCTGGATAAGGGGTTTTTCCTTTCTCGAACAGGCAACTGCAAGGCTTTTGACGATGCGGCAGATGGCTATTGCCGTGCGGAAGGAGTCAGTACCGTCTTCATCAAACGTCTTGAGGATGCATTAGCAGACAATGATCCTATTCTGGCCACCATCCTTGACATCAAAACAAACCACTCGGCCATGTCGGACTCAATGACACGGCCGTTCAAGCCTGCACAGATTGACAACATGTCGGCTGTATTGAGCACAGCCGGAATCAGCCCGCTTGACCTTAGCTATATCGAAATGCACGGTACCGGGACGCAGGTGGGTGACGCCGTTGAAATGGAGTCGGTTCTGAGTCTCTTTGCTCCGGACGACACATTTCGACCCCGAGACAAACCGTTGTACGTGGGATCGGCCAAAGCGAACATTGGCCATGGAGAAGGAGTCTCCGGCGTCACCAGTCTCATCAAGGTCCTATTGATGATGGAACACGACACCATTCCTCCTCACTGCGGCATTAAACCGGGAAGCCGGATCAACCGGAACTATCCAGACCTTCCAGCTCGCAATGTGCATATTGCGTTTGAGCCAAAACCGTGGCCTCGGACAGATACCCCTCGACGTGTGCTCATCAACAACTTTAGTGCCGCTGGAGGTAACACCGCTGTCCTGGTTGAGGACGCTCCTATTCGTGATCCCGTAACTGCATCAGATCCCCGAACTAGCCACATTGTTACTGTTTCTGGCCACGTTGGGAAGTCTCTCAAACTGAACTTGGAGAAATTGCGGGATCATTTGGTGAAGCGGCCAGAAACCAATCCTGCAGAGCTCTCATATACGACCACTGCTCGGCGATGGCACCATCTTCACCGGGTGAGTATAACAGGAGCTAACGCTATGGAAATCTTGCGCAATGTAGAAAGCGCTATAGCAAGCGGGGATGGAGTCAACCGCCCCGCAACTAAGCCGAAAATCGTCATTGCATGTAGTGGGCAAGGCTCACAGTACACAGGGATGGGCTGGCAGCTATACAACAGTTATCCGACTTTCCGGTCTGACCTGGAGCGATTTAATCAATTGGCCAGGAGCTATGGGTTTCCCAGCTTCCTTGAGGTCTACACCTCGAAGCCGGTCGGCGACAGCATGGAAGATCTCCTCCCAGTTGTTGTCCAATTGGCCCTGGTGAGTCTTGAAATGGCTTTGGGAAACCTTCTGGGCTCCTTCGGTCTGAAACCAAGTGCAGTCATTGGCCATAGCCTTGGCGAATACGCCGCACTATACATCAGCGGCGTTCTTTCAGCTGCCGATACATTGTACTTGGTCGGGATGAGAGCGAAGCTGCTTCAAGAACGCTGTCAGCGAGGCACCCACGCGATGCTCGCCGTTCGAGCATCACCGACCGCGATGTCTGAGGTATTGGCGGATTCTAACTGTGAAGTAGCCTGTCATAATGGCCCTAACGACACTGTTTTGAGTGGACCACTTAAGGAGGTTATGAACCTTCAGCATTCCCTGTCCGCGAAAGGTATCAAAGGTACTTTACTGAAGCTGCCATTTGCCTTCCATTCTGCTCAGGTTCAGCCTATTCTAGAAGAGTTCAAGAACGTGGCCCGTGGCGTGACCTTCCACAAGCCCCAGATACCAGTATTGTCTCCTCTTTTGGTTAAGGTGATCGATGAAAAGGGCATCGTGGACCCAGTTTACCTCGCCCGCCATTGCCGGGAGCCGGTCAAGATGGTGTCGGTCCTCGAACATTCTCGCGATCAGCAAATCATCACAGATCGCACAATTGTCATTGACGTTGGACCCAAGGCATTGATGGCTGGGATGATAAAGACGACACTTGATAAGGATACCAGTTCGGCTTTGCCAACTCTGGGACCAAGTCTAGACGTTTGGAAAAGCCTGACTAATATTTTGGGTACGTTGTATTCACGAGGGTTGGATATTAATTGGGTTGCGTATCACGAGCCGTTTGGATCTGCGAAGAAAGTCATCGAACTGCCTTCTTACGGATGGGACCTGAAAGATTACTTCATCCCATACAAGGGTGACTGGTGTTTGCACCGCCATGATATCCATTGCAGCTGCGCGACTCCGGGGAAGGAGACTGCAACGAGCGACTACCAGCTTCCTTCAGATGACCAGGTCGCAGCTAAGAGGCCTTCAAAACAAGACGAAAGCAAGGAAGCATATCCTGAGATAGCCGCCACTACAACAGTGCACCGTATAGTGGAAGAGAAGACTGAGCCACTTGGGGCTACTCTGGTAGTAGAGACCGATATCTCTCGTCCAGACGTGAACCAGATTGCTCAAGGTCACCTGGTGGATGGAATACCGCTGTGTACGCCGTCGGTATACGCAGATATCGCCCTTCATGTTGGGAGGTATTCCATGAACCGCCTTCGAGCAAGTCACCCCGGCTCCATGGACGGTGTTGTCGACGTTGCCGACATGGTTATCGACAAGGCCCTTATTCCTCATGGCAAATCGCCACAGCTGCTTCGGACGACGCTGACTATGACATGGCCGCCGAAGGCTGCAGCTACCACACGTTCCGCGAAAATCAAGTTTGCTACCTACTTCGCCGACGGCAAGCTGGATGCTGAGCACGCGACTTGCACGGTTCGCTTCACAAGCGGGGCGCAGCTCAAGTCATTACAGAAGAAAGTGCCCGAATATAAGGAACGAATAAAGAAATTAGGAGATGGTCTTCGCCAGGGCGAGTTCATTCGATATACAACCAAGAGCGGGTATAAATTAATGAGCAGCATGGCCAGCTTCCATCCTGACTATAAGCTCCTGAACCATCTGATCCTGAACGAGGCGGACAATGAAGCGGTCTCGACAATGGATTTCTCCGCAGCCAAAAGTGAGGGCACATTCGCTGCGCACCCGGCATATGTTGATGCCATTACTCAGGTTGGTGGCTTTGCTATGAATGCCAACGACAATACAGATATCCAACAGGAAGTGTTTGTGAACCATGGATGGGACTCGTTCCAGGTTTACCAGCCGCTCGTCAAGGGCAAGACTTATGAAGTGTATGCGCGGATGACAGAGGACGAGAAAGGAGATCTTGTTCATGGCGATACCATTGTGCTGGATGGTGATGTTGTTGTTGCATTCTTTAAAGGGCTCTCGGTACGTCTGTTTCACCTATAAGAAACCCAGCTAACGTCGTGATAGCTCCGCCGTGTCCCGCGAAGGGGCCTTCGAATGGTTCTGCAGCAGGCGTCCGACAAAGCAGCTCGCCTACATGGGGATAAATCAGCCGCCAAAACCCAGGCGTCACAGCGTGCTGTTCTTAAACCAAAACTCCAGTCGGCAGCAACACAACCGCATGCATCAAAAGTGGCTTACCCAACACCAGCAATCCTGCCTACGGCTGGAAAACCAGAGGTGGCTGCGAGAGACCTACGTCGAGACGATGCTAAAGTCGAGGCCGTTTTGAGGGTTATATCTGAGGAGAGCGGTGTTGCGTTGGAAGAACTCACAGATGATACCAATTTTGCCGACATCGGGATAGACTCTCTTAGCTCTATGGTCATTGGTAGCAGGGTACGTGAGGACCTTGGCCTTGAACTTGGAGCCGAATTCTCCTTGTTTATCGACTGCCCGACTGTCAGATCCCTTAAAACGCTCCTCTCTGGATCGGCGGCAGCTGTAAATGAGGACAAGGATGAGCGGGAGCCTGATCGACAAGCAGAGACAGCGGCGCCAGCGCAACTAGACTTACGCATTGGGGATGCCGCGCCCAGCAAGGGTACAGATGCCGACATCGACCCCCTCGACCTTGGGGATGAGCTGTTCAGGAACGCGCTCAGAATTGTCTCGGAAGAGAGCGGAGTGGCGCTCGATGAGTTGAGCGCTGAGACTGTCTTTGCTGACATTGGCATCGATTCGCTGAGCTCCATGGTGATAACGAGCCGCTTCCGTGAAGACCTTGGGATGTCTCTGGACTCATCGTTCAATCTATTTGAAGAAGTGCCAACAGTCGGACGCCTGCAAGAGTTTTTTGGCACCACAAGCGGAAGCACGACCGGTTCGTCAGGCTCGGGCAGCTCTGAGGACGAGGAGACCGATAGCATCCCATCGACTCCGGAGGAATACGCTACCACAGAAACCCGGGTCCCTGAATGCCGGCCAACCACTTCGGTCGTTCTCCAGGGTCTTCCCCAGATGGCCAAACAGATCCTGTTCATGCTCCCCGACGGCGGCGGGTCGGCATCTTCGTACCTCACAATCCCGCGTCTCCATGCCGACGTAGCCATCGTTGGGCTGAACTGCCCCTATGCGCGGGACCCCGAAAACATGAACTGCACTCACCAGTCCATGATCCAGAGCTTCTGCAACGAAATCAAACGTCGCCAGCCAGAAGGCCCATACCATCTCGGCGGCTGGTCCTCCGGCGGCGCCTTCGCCTATGTAACAGCCGAGGCCCTCGTCAATGCAGGCAACGAAGTCCACTCGCTAATTATAATCGACGCACCTGTCCCGCAAGTGATGGAAAAACTCCCCACCTCGTTCTACGAGTACTGCAACAACCTCGGTCTCTTCGCCAACCAGCCCGGTGGCACAACAGACGGCACCGCGCAGCCCCCGCCATACCTAATCCCGCATTTCCAGGCCACTGTCGATGTGATGCTCGACTACCGTGTTGCGCCGCTGAAAACCAACCGCATGCCCAAGGTAGGTATAATCTGGGCGTCTGAGACGGTGATGGAAGAGGACAACGCGCCCAAAATGAAAGGGATGCACTTTATGGTACAGAAACGGAAGGATTTTGGGCCGGACGGGTGGGATGTGGTTCTTCCGGGGGCGGAGTTTGATATTGTGCGCGCTGAGGGGGCAAATCATTTTACGCTGATGGTATGTCTTCTGCTTCTGTTGCTTGTGGGCCGTGGTTGCTAACAGATTCTTGACTACGCAGACGAAGGAGCACGTATATTTGGTTCGGGAACTTATTGACCGTGTGATGGGATGATTAATTGTTCCGTACGATCGTGGTATCAGACTGAATATGACTAGATATTCGATCATATTTATCAAAGGTTCTCAGGTATTCTGTGTCGAGTGCACAGAATTGGATGAAAAGAATAAGCCAGCATATTCGAACTCAGTATTAGGGTAATTGTTTACCCACCTCTCACTTGAACAGACAAGCCGAAGATTCTTTGGAACTTAAAGTTCTCTGGTACCTATCAGTAACCGGCGCTGTGGTAAACCTAACATTGAATGGTCCGTGGACAGTGCTGCGTAGCTGGCTGGAGGCGCCTTGATGCTCGCCAAACGAGGTGCACTGACTCCTGCACCGTTTCTAGTAGCGCCAGCAATTCCAAGGGCCTCTAGTACGGCTACTTGAGTGCCAGGCCCGTTGTTTGATTGGAGCCAAAGGTTGGGTCGTCGGTACGGGAATATCCTTGGTTGGGGCCCTGGTCATAAATGCCGTATGTACCGCAGCCAGACATTGGATTGTCAGTGGGCTAGAAAGCAGGGATGCTCTGGTCCCAGTTCCAGGTATAAGTAGCTTGCATACCGCATATATCGGGACAAGCAAGGATCTTACGCCTTCTCTGGGGTCTATTTGTCTGAGGGGCTGATAGCACCACACTGAGCCATGGGATTTACCTCCCGAGTCGGGTGGGAAGAATACCTCGCAAGATAAGATCTCTGATGTCGCTGCTGCGATACTGTCATTGCCAACCATCTGGCTCCAGAACGAATCTGGGCGTCGACGTTTTGCCCTAGCCGCACATATATTCTTGGACCAAATTGCTCGTGTCAATGTGCGACACAGGTATGCTTACCTACCATAAACCTAAGGTAAGTACTTAGTGGGAGCAAAAGCTTCATGCGTCGTCAGCCTGATCCTCCTCAGCTCCTTCTGGAATGTGTCCGGGTCGGCTGGCTGGATTCGGCTGGCTTATTTCACAATGTCCTCAACTCATCTGGTGACTACGTATTGTTCTCACTTTCGTGGAGGCGGTTCATCGCACGTAAGAGCCTTTGGATCAAAAGTCACTTCGCAAATCAGCCAAAATAAGCATCACGCTAACAACCAGTCAGTGAATGCTCGTGGGCAATGACGAGCTCATATAAAGACCCGTAATCCATTTCAGTCCAATGACGAGTCATCGCAATACTTGACCCGCACTCCACATTTCACAAGGACCTAAGGGAGCCCTAAGATAGTCGCCGAACGGACTAGTTGCTCTGAGGATTCCTGGTGAAGTTTAAGTTAATTGATATGAGAAAATCATCTCTATTTTATGGGAGATAGACCAATCGTTAACCCTCTGCTCGTTCTTTCTGATGGCTTGTCTGGCTATCGGATAACTCAATTGTCTAGGATAGAATCTAGGCAATTAAGGAAAAATCCATACCATTCTTTCTGTCCTATGCTGTAGACTTAGAACGTGTATACACTGTCTGCCAGAGTTATGCCTTGGTCAGGCGCTGTGACGTAATGGCGCGCAGCCACAATTTTGAATCGGCAGCTAATTCCAGTACAAGCCCCGATACCCTGTTTATCTTTATCAAGACAAGCATCTATTTTCAGATACTACCAGGAAAATCCAAGAGCGCGACCGGCCCCTGATCGGAGGTTGGTTGTGTCTGTTTGCTGAACTGGGGACTCGCACACCAACCGGACGAATTCTACACACTGATACCCCTCTCGCTTCATGCAAGTTTCAAGCCATCCCTTAACGCGTCAGTGCCATCCAAAATGAGTGTCTATCAACCCATCAAGGCGCTGTCCAATGCATCGCGGCCATGCATACACGGGGCAAACATCAGGTGCGTCCTCCGGCGGCCGGGAGTCGCAGGTCGTTCCTGGGGTCCTCTGCGATGCCAAGCGTACTTTAGTACAGCGGTTCGAAGCTATGCAAGCCATATTGCAGATCGAACTGCGACAGACCGGTTTCAGCAAGTCCATGAACTGTCCCTCCAATTCTCCCAGCGGCCTATGAACGGCAACGCTTCCATGCGGTATACGCGGTACGACGAAAGTGCCGACCCTGATATGCGTGACAAGCAGGCCCCTTCCCAGGTCCAGAGCCAAACGAAGTTAGAAATCGCCCAGGAATATGGCCTGACCACTCGCGACCTACGGGTGTTTGATCTCCCTTCCGCTGGATTTCCGCATGTCCTGGTTCGGGAACATGCGATTTTGGTCCACTTATTTGATCTACGGCTGCTGATTGAGTGTGACCATGTCTTGCTTTTCCATCTGCCTAGTAAATCTGTTGAAGCTGGGAGTGCGAGTTCCAACAGTAATGGCGACGACGACGGAAGTGAGTTTGGCATTGGTAGCAGTGTCTCACAGGTTTTCAGTCACAACCTCGAGCGAAAGCTTCTAGGTAGCGCCAACAGTACAACCCAGCCTTACGAACTACGGGTTCTCGAAGCAGCGCTTGCCTCAGCGACGTCTGTCCTCGAAGCGGAGTACAGCCTTACCGCAGACGAAGTCTCCCAAGTCCTCCGGAAGACACACAAGGACGCGCCCTTCATATCAGACAAGGAAAAAGAATACGAGTCACTTATCCACACGCTCCTTCGCCTTTCTCGTCATCTCGCAAGTATTGATCAAGCCGCTCGGCAGGTTCGCACACTGACTTCAGAGGTCCTCGCCGAGGATGAAGATATGGCGAATATGTACCTCACGGATAAAGCTCAGGGGAAGCCACATCTTCCGTCCGACCATCAGGACGTCGAGTACCTTTTTGAAGCCTACTTTAAAGCCTCCGACACCATTGTGCAGGAGGCCACACGGATGATGGGAAATATTACACGCACGGAAGAGACGATCCGTGCTGCGTTAAGCGTGCGGCGCAACCAGATCATGGTTCTCGAGGCGCGGATTGAGATCTTGATGCTTGCCCTTGCAGGCGGGACGCTGGTGGCAGGATGGTATGGTATGAATGTTGTTAATGGAAGCGAGGAAAGCAGTACGGCCTTTGAGGCGATTGTTGTGGGCAGTCTGATGGGCGTTGGCCTCATCACCTGGGGTGGGCTACGGCGGCTGAAGAGGATTAGTAAAATACGGGTTTAATCTGATGTGCTGATAATGGGGGTGTGAGTGGGCTTGGAATTGAACTGAGCCCGTATGTCTCAGGTATAGTAATATCTAGGCTATTAATTATTGCGTTTACTCGTCCTACGACGCGGTTTTTCTACTGCTGAAGAGGTTTGTTGCATATTTATACTATATTTCTTTCATTTCCAGCTTGTGGTTTAACCCTCATCCCAAGAAGCCAGATGACATCAATAACCAAGAGATCTGAATATTGTTGAAGCAGTATTTCCATATATTCCACGGATATTGGATGGTCACAGATGGTGGCTTTGCCAAGAGCTGTATAAATGGACCTCAATTCACCTAGGGCTGTGGAGCTTTCTAGTTTTGCTAGTTCAAATCTTCTTAGATGGTCCCATATCGTAGTTCCCAAGGATATTCTGGTCTGCCGGCAACGCAGCCTTGTTTCTCAGCATCACGGTTACCGTACGGGCCAATATTATATCATGGCAGAGCGAAGAGAGAATCCATGCTTTCTAAAGAGCGGCCCGCCGTCTCTGGAACACTGAACCATACCCAAATGTCGCCCACGATAGTGACGGCACCAAAACACCAGAATTTGCCTATCGGGCCAATACACCCGTTCTCCACAGGAAGAAGCATACTCGATACTGCTCTCGAGCTACTGTACGGGTTGGCAAAGTGGAGGGTCATGGCCATTGAAGTAGCCAGAGCACGAACACGCAGAGGGAATAGCTCTGCTGTCAGCAGATACCGCATGGAGTTCCAACCAAGGGCCCATCCAAGTCCAGATACATGGATCATTGCAATGTCTCCTTTGCCAGCCCCCTCTTTGCTGGTTGGGAGCTTGAAGCCATCCTTCACGCCCATTTCTGGAACCGCTGTCAGGAACCCCGCAACGTAGACCATTGAAATAGCTTGCAGAGCGATACCCAGAAGGAGGAATCGCTTGCGACCAATAACATCGACAAGGAAAAGTGCGCAGATGATAGCAGCAATGAGTTTGACAATGCCAAAAGCAACTGTGACTAGTAAATTGGAGTGGTTTCCTGTAGTCCCTAGCAGATGGAACAAGTCTGTAGCGTAAACAGTAATACTGCCAGCTCCCGTCCACTGAGATAGGAATTGGCACATAAAAGAAAGGTAAATGCGGTAGAGGTTCGCGGGATCAAGAATGTTTCTATGATCACGCCAATTGGGCCAGTCCCGACAGTGGCGTCCATCTCAACTTCATGTGCCCTCTGAATAGACGCTATCTCGTGCACTAAGTATTCATGATCAGAACAAAGATGGCAGAGCTGCGAGAGATAGCCTTGTCGATTTGGCCTCTCTTGATCAGATACCGCGGAGATTCATACTGTAGAAATGATAGTAGGAAGATCACACCAGCAAACATGATATGAAGGCTTGTTGGAACAACTGTATGCTATTAGCTCTAGTAATATTAGCGGCTCATATCGGTGACATTCACATACCCGGCGACGGTGTGTCTCGTTACCCAAGTTGACCTGTTTCGAGGCGTCAATTTCGTATTTTCCACTCTGTAGGGCTCTAAATCACCTCACAGCCATAGTTGGCAAAGTGGGCAAGGGCAATGCCAAGGAAAACAAAACCACCAAACACACAGGTACAAAGACCATGGATAGAAGCAGGTGCCTGGCAAACTCAGTTAGCCTCATGTGTGTGTCGCTCCTCGCCTGTCTGTTGAGCCCATCGCTCACCACAAGAAAGGCATTTGGATAGAGATCTGAAGGCACAGTTACACCTGGATCATCACCCACAATCTCAGACAAATAGATTGGACCGACAACGACAGTTGCCCCAACACCAAGTCCGGCAACAAATCGGCCAGCATATACAGCAGCTAAGCTCCCGCCGTCCCCCAGAGAGATAGCAATCCCCAAGATCCACACCAAGCAAAGTAAACGAGTTGCCCAAATACGACCAATGCGATCACAAACTAGAAAGGCGCTGCATGGTATGAGCTGGGTTAGCCGCGTTTAAGGAGAAAGGAAAATGTTACAAAAGGGCTTCTCCAACAGACCCAACTCGCACCATTTCCGAGACATTTTCTTTGATGTTGGCTTGCTCGACTTCACTGTATGACTTGTAGTTGATGTATGCTTGAAATTCTTTGGAGTTAAAAGCGCCTGAAATAAGACCCTCGTCGACGCCTCCTGCGGCGCCCATTAAGCCAAATGAGACAACCGCAAACCACAGGTGCCAGTTGAAGATATCCTCGGGCTCAAGCAAGTCCTTGATTCGGAAGATATTGACCAGTTCCTTGACTCCGTCAGCCGTCGTGAGCAACGCTTGCGCACGTAATTAGTGATTTCGGGGTCTGAGTTGGTGAAAACTGGGAATAGATTTACGCCCAATATAGAACAACTAAATATTTAGGAAGCAATACAGTTAGAATAATTTCGATTCTACTTGTTCTCTCCCGTCTGATGCCAGAAGCTGCTAAATAAAAAATAAGGAAGAGGAGGCGAAATAAAGGAAGGGTGCTTAGGGTTGCTTGCTTGGTATGGCTATCTGAGCTTGCAACTCGCCATCATGTTGCCGATTCCATTCTTCCCAGCTTTGGCAGCAGCGGCGGATGCGTGGCCGGCTCTCTGATCGAAACAGTGCCAGTAGTCAAACCACTGCCCGGGGTATGTGGTGTCGTGCATTTCATCCATCATTTCCCAGCACAGTGGATCGCGGGGATGGTTGGCCCCGGCGAGGCCACGAGCCGTGCTTTCCGGGCGTCCACCCTCAGACTGCAAAGGGTAGCTGATGCCACATAGCACCTTAACAGCGAGATAAGGAGCCTTAGTGGGTGGTAGAGCTCAGTCCAACTTGGCAAGGGCCAGCTGCCTGGTCGACGATTTTTTCGGCATGCCATCTTCGACAGCAATGTGCTATTTTGCCGATTGGTTCTCGCGGCGATGAGCATAGACGCCTCATTGTATTCATGAATAGTGCAGATGAGTGCTTCCTGGTCCTGCAGGCCTCGAGCTTTACTTTTGAACTTGAAGGATGCGCACATGTGATTAGGATCAACAACAGATATCCGGGACGGACCCGTCTGCAAAGCTAACGGCTGACATGAACATGCTCGATCTAATTATGTTGGAATCCTCGTCCAAGGCCCGCACAATAATCGTATATGCTAAAACAAGGCGCATGATGAGCTGCAAATGTATGTAGCTCATCCTAAATTCCTCTTTAATTTTCCGGATTTGTAGCTGACATAGAGAACAGTCCACGAGTATTCCTCAAAGAAAGAATCTTGAAAAATAAACTCCTGCTGGATAACTCTGAGGAAGTGGAATATACATGTATATTCTACAGAGTTGGAACAGTGACTGGGACTCGAAGACTGTCACAGGATGAGCCGGATCCATGTATTAGACAACCGAGGCTAGCATTTGTTTAGCGTACTGCCAAGGCCTGGATCGGTGGGTGAAGAAAGAAATAAAGGGCAAGAGTGCTCCTAGAAAGAGGATTGAGTTCTGTCCAATCTCTCAGTTATATTACGCTCAATCATCATGGAAACAGGCACAACTTTCCAGCTTCCCCCGTTTCCAGCCCCGCAGCTGCTCCTCTTCTCTCTACCCTTCCTCGTCCTTTCTGAACACAAAATGCGGTCCTATGGCGGCACGGTGATTTTCAAGATGCTATCCTCTGTTGCTTTCCTGGTGGGCCCCTTGCTCACCACATCGACTGAATGGTCGCCCTACCGGCGCGCTATCACCGTCGGTCTCGTCTTCTCTCTGGTCGGTGACTACTTTCTCCTACCAAATCACAAGGACTTCCAAAAAGAACAATCACAAAAAGATACAACCAGCAAGAGAGACCAAAACCAAGATGTCTCAGTTTCCTTTGAAGCTGGCGTTGTTGCATTTGCCGCTGCCCATATTGCCTATACCTACGCTTTTCTACAGAGAGCACAAGCAATAGCCTGGCCAACATTTGTCACCACCTTTGCGGCAACAGTCATGTTTGCAAAATGACTCGGTGTGATTTATCCACCTACATCTTCATCAGTAGCGAGCAATTTCCTCGGCCTGAAAATTTCGCGAGACATGAAACCCCTTGTCCTGGTCTATGCACTGATCATAAGCTCGATGTTTGCGGTTGCTACTTCCGTATCCGACTCTTTTATGATATCCCAACGAGCGGCTGGCGCTGCAATGTTTGTGGTCAGTGATGTCTTTGTTGCTGCTAGTGCGTTTGGGACCACGTCTGTTGGCAGCCGAGGGTTGCGGAGGATCGCCGTTGGTTACGGTTTGTATTTTTGGGGGCAAATGGTTATTGCAGGTACCGTGGAGGGGCTATGAGTTTCATTTATAACGCTTGCCGCGCTTTGATATTCCCCGCAGGAGTTCAGATATGCGGTCGCGTGTCTACAAAGTGGCGTAAGGCTCTTCAACAATTCATGGTATAAAGATATCTTGGGGAGGTTTTACTTCATTTTACGCTCTATTCAGCCCGATGCCGGGCTCAAGTCGCAATGCTAAGTTATATAGTGGATGAATTCGCAGACCCCTGGCAACAGAAGCAAACAAGGAAATAGTTACCCAGGTCGATGTTCGCTTCTACGTATATCCGTATAGCAGGATAAGGTGATTTTATATTTCAATGAGGCCTTCACTACTAGTGCAAGACACTGCTGGGGTGGGAATTTAAACTACATTACGCACTAAATCTAGTGTAAGGAACAATATCATTCTAGCTAAAGCTTAGTTTGCTGAGAGTGCGACGTTACCCGATCCTCGAGGCCATGATTCTGTTTGTTCAGGCTCCTCAGGTTGTATGGCCGCGCCCCAGAAGCTTGAGCGCAGGTAGGCATACTGTAATACTGGGTGTATGTGTAAATTTCTGCACAACAACATTTGATTCTCCCTCATTCCGGCATGTCCCTGTTGTCTGTATACTATTCTTTGCTGTCGGCATAATAAAGAGGCCGAGTCCTGGCAATAATAATGAATAATGCTGGGCTAGGGAATCACTTCGATTCTCTAAGCGACGCTCCGCCATTGGTTAACTCGGCAAAGGTGGCACTTCTTAGGTGACGATATCAGTGCTCGATGGTGAGGAGCCTGTAGCATTGGTAGAATTGGTGTAGCTCGATTCTATGGTGGTGGCTGATCGATTTCGCCGCTTACAGGAGGAATCGGGCAAGGTCAACCATATCTATCATAATCATATTACTGAAGATTTTGGGTGTCCTCACGCACCGCCCAGGTATCGCGGGAAAGCTAGCCATATGGATGCGATATGGAAATACTAGACGGTCGAATCTGATTATAGTGACCTTTCTGGTCCAGGAAATCACCCAGACACATACTCTATACCTAGGATTCTAATCCAATTTGCACTTTAGCAAGCTTACTATAGAAGCCTGACCTGCAACGAACGACAGAATGTTGAAAAATCTATGTCTAACTATGCCTATCGCGCACAGGTAATGATTCCTACGGACTAATGGTACAAGCTACTGATTGAGAATAGATTTGAATTAAGCTAATCAGCATACTTCGACCAGCGGTACTGGTAAAGAAGGGCGACCAAGACTTTTTATCATACCATTGTATAGTGATAAAGTAGCATGAATATAGTGTAGAATAGGTTAATTGGAATCATTGCGAGAATGCTTGCGGAGCTGGAATAGGACGGGTCCGTTTCTCGACGAACAACAACGACTAGCAGGATGGCGCGGAGCCATCAGCTTATAAGTAATCCCTTTGCTGAGCTAGCCGAGCGAAGAGAAGTGTACGATGCGGCTGGTCGAATGAAGGTAAACTGCCAATGCAAGCTTTTAAAGGCGCCATTCTCTCACACAGAATCGCTGTGCCCATCCCACCCTATGCGATCCACCAGCTCACGAACGTTTATTCTGAAGCTCCCACTCATAGGAAGCAAGCAGGAACGGACCAACACCACGGGTGTCATTCGGAACCACTGGAATACTCACATAGTACTGATACCGGTGTCAGCCCTTTCACCTCCAGATCAACACTGTTAGGGAAGATTGCTTACCTCAAAGGACGCGTCGCTATTGAGCGATCCGACCTGAACAGTCCCTTCATAAGTCAGGGTTCCATTCCGGTGTTTCGTGACAAAATCGTCAATCAAATGTCTGTACGCCCTTGCCGCCGGTTTCGAAAACGTCTTCTTGTCAAGATAACCCTTCCGCAGGCCGGCGAGCCAGCCATAGGTGAACATAGCGGCCGCAGAGCTCTCGAAGTAGTTCCCTTCGGCGCCAACATACTGCTTGCTCAGGATTAGATACCAACCGTCTGTCTCCCGGTCCTGGGCGCGAAGTATCGCCTTGGCGAGCCGCTTGTAGTATCCTAAGAGTCGCTTGTATCCTGGTAGGTCCTTGGGATAGATATCCAGGACCTCGATCAAGGAGACAAAATACCACCCAACAGCACGGTTCCAGACAAGAGGCGAAGCTCCTGTAACCGGGTCCGCCCAGACGGCGGTCTTGCTCTCATCAAACCCATGAACGAGTAGCCCAGTGCCACCGGGATCCCTTGTCACGGCTTCAATCTTATCCCACTGCAAGACAATATCCTCCCACGCAGTTATATTCTTCGCGTCAAAGAGCTTCGTCCACTTGGCGTAAAACACATCCGCCATAAAAATGCCGTCCAGCCACATCTGATGCGGATAATTCGGCTGCCGGTGCCAGAACCCCCCCGTTTCCGTGCGGGGGTGCCGGTCGAGCATTGCGCGAATGCGGTTTGCGGCCAGATGGTACTTCTCTTCGCCTGTGCGCTCGTACCAGTACAGGATGTTGTTCCCGATGCGGTAGTCGTCGAGCGAGTAGTACGTCTCGTTGAAGTCGACGATGCTGCCATCAGGGGCAACCACCACGTCGTCAATCTGCGACCGGTACCATTCAAGCAAGGTCTCGTTTCCGTAGAGCGAGTACGCGGCTTCGTAGCCTTCGTAAATTGTGGCGCGGCCATACCAGTAGGCGCCTTCGTGTTCCCGGTTGTTGAGGATCCAGGAGTCAGCCATCCATGACAGGTATGAGCGAGCTGCGGCCGGAGCCACCAGGAGAAAGAAAGTAGAGAGCCTCATGGTGGGCTACTTCAATGCCCAGGATGCGATTGATCAGCAGAATTCACCTTCCGTCGGGGAGTGCGAACCGCGTTTTATACTCCCATACAGCACATTACCAGACGCGATGGGACCCTATCCGAGGTAAACAAGATAATCTATACGAAGACACTGTCTCTTGGGCGGGGAAGCGATGAAATTGTCCGGGACAAGCTGGACAAGACAAGACGGCAAGTCGGATTCACACGAATAGGCACAGGTAGACTCCAACAGGATTCTCATCTTGGCAACTCTGGGCAATTCTGCATCTGATGAAGACGACCCGTCACTGCCCGGTTACAATGGAGACCCCTGATTCTGACCGGTAAAATCTCGCCGGATACGATGGCTGTCGACAGGAATTTCTCCGTCGCGGCGTGTCCCAGGGACTTGGCCCTCCACTCCAGTGCGGGCCAAGAGCTTATGAAAAGCGGAGAAAACACTGTAGGACTGCTTCACTGAGTACGAGCGGCCTTTTTAGGATTCTATTATATACTGTAGACCCTGTCTCGTAGTTACCCTTAGAATCGGCACGCCAAAAATCCTGGTGTCCATCATCATGACCACCACCATATGGCAGTGTCGCTCTCTCGTTACTGTTACCTCATAGGAAACAAACTAGACTTCTTTGACGTATTACCTTCAAGGATCCTTTGCTAATCTTTCACATATTCGTTGCGACCCTTGTTCGATTTACATACACATTCAGATTGCGATTTAGTCTTCAAAAGGATATATACTTATTTCTTGATTCTTCCAGTGTCTTGCTGGAGACCTGTAAGTAATCTCTCGCAGTTGTACACCTATGTGTAAAGCATTACCTTATGAGCGAGGTTCTCTAGCTCCAACGAAACGATGACCGTTGGAGATCGACCTATTGAGGGCTTGGATTCGTACTGAAAAAGATTGCCCTCGCCTCCTGCATTGTCGCCGGCGCTCTTGATTGAGATCTTGTCCAGAAGTCACCGCGGATGCCGCCTTGCCTGATGCGCTCTTTTACCCTGGCTAGAGCATACTCAAAGTTGTCCAGGCGAGCTGGTTGCAATTTCTTGGGAATGAAATACGGCACAAGGAACATGAGGTGATGCTCGCGGAAGAGGAACCTGAGCTGCGTGTCGAACCCTGTTGCGGCGGAAGTTTCCATCTAGTACATATCACCAGCTAATGTCAACTTGTAGAGGAATGAAATCTCACCCATTCATGGACCTCACCATTTTCCACGCAGTTCAGAGTCGCTCCAGGTCACTAATCACTAATTACAACGGGCCCCACCATTACGAACCTGTTATCGGCCCAAAAATCAGCATCAGTCTTGCAAAAGAGAGAAAGGGCCCAGTCCATTTGGTAAGATCGATTGGCTGTCCCGTCTTTGCAAACATGTCAGCCTTATTGATGAAGCTGTAGATGTGCTTCGTAATCAGCTTCTGCTGCTCCTGAAGAACCTTCTCTGAGAACGCGTGGCTGAGTGACCGGCGGAAAAGAGCACGATATGTCCCGGCAGTCTGCGGCTCATTCTTGCTCTGCGGAACTCGCTTCGAGTGTCGAGGCCCTTGCGCCCTACCAGGGGCGTTCTCGTGAAGCTCAGCTCGTTCGGGCCAATGCGGACGATTTTGCCATATTTGGCATGAAATTTGGCTGTGCTCTGATGCAGACCGGCCGGTCCATTGCCAATAGTCCTGCTTGGTGTGAGCCTTACTCTCAGGGAGTTTAGAGGTTGGATAAATTCACCCCATGGTATTTGCTGATTCTGGAATAAAGTGGCCCCGGAATATTGGCCAGCGGACGAGGAAACTGGTCGTAGAAAGGCCCGCCGACCACGTACAGTAACCAGGCAATGGCAATTTACCGAATAACCGAAGAGTCCGCATCTTCTAAGTAACTGGTAGTCATTGCTGTAGCGCTTCAGAAGCAATGGTACCAAGGATGTAGGGGCAGTGGTAGGCTTGTAACGAACAAAACGTTGACAGATTAGCATTGAAGGATTTTCAAAACCCGGCAGTGGTATTATGGGATTCTAAGCCCTCCTACAAGAAGGGGATTAATTTTGTGAGATGTAGCTTGCAGCTTGCGCAAAGCAGGATACATGCGTCGTCATACGCCAACGGGCCTGGGCGGGTTTCGACCTTCAACTTAAACTGCGAGCAGCGGGTATCAGGTTAACCAGTTTCGGAAAACGAAAATGTGTAGCTCTGGGCGACTTCGCACTGTATCCTGTATTCTATGAGCATTTAAGATG
Organism: Aspergillus quadrilineatus; assembly: GCA_013305525.1. Classification (NCBI taxonomy): domain Eukaryota; kingdom Fungi; phylum Ascomycota; class Eurotiomycetes; order Eurotiales; family Aspergillaceae; genus Aspergillus; species Aspergillus quadrilineatus. Next base: position 65,849 of record JAAXYA010000095.1, read on the forward strand.
GAGTAGACGCCGTTAGTGGGCTAGCAGCATTGTCTGCAAAACCAGTCTCTCCATGAAAAACTATGCCTTTAAGAAGCAAACGGAGTTTGTGCTCTCATATTATTTTATCCTGAGAAGCAATGTTCATTGAATCGGTTTTGAGACATATCAATTATGATCCATTAGAGTCTACGGCTCGAGAAAAGGGAATAAAAGGAGTTGACTTGTTCTAATGGACAGCAGTTTACAATTTAATGATTGATTTCTCGTCTATAACCCAGTAAAGAATATGAGGAGAAAACACTGACTCTTTACACACTACAGCTCACTCTTCAACCAGGGGCATGTCTGGAAATAGCACGCAGATGTGGTCCAGAATACCAGAAGAGGCCAATTGTAGGATGGCATGCGAAACTCTGGCTTGTCAACAGTATTGTTGTGCGCATTGAGAATTTGTAGATACAGTCAACAACCTTGAGGTTGAAGAAGAGACCAATGAAGAAACCAATAGCAATAGAGAGGTAGTTCAGGCCACCAATGCTAGAGCTTTCATGGTAAACAAGAGTTCAGATCTCTGAAAGGTGGCAAACATGCGGTACATTATGCGGAAGAGATATGTCATTTTGATGGCCATGCAGAAGAAGATAGGTTGGGTGAAAAACATGGCGATCGGCCTTTCGAACGCATGGAATAACTTATAAGTGAGCGTCTCTGCCTTCTCTATCGTATGAAGGTTTTTGTTGCCGATCTTTCGAGCGAGACGGGCACGCCGGATGCGGAGGAGCATGAGCGCGTGGCATTCCGTAGCCGGATGAGCCCAAGAACTTGAATTCCAACAGCAGCAGCAGAGGTTGCCCAGAAGACCCAGCGCCATGTTGAGAATAGCACAATAAAGCCGCCGTGATAGGGCCCATCACGGATCCAAGAATCGGACCAAGAGTGTAGATTCCTATGGCCTTGCCGGGTTCCTCTGCGCTCCACATGTCGTAACGCACGGCGCATTAGCACGATCTGCACTGTATATTCAAAAGCTTGACTGCGTACCTCACCACACCTACTCCGATTGCTAGTGGCACTTCGCCAATTCCGGCCAGAAATCGAAATATAAAACGCTCGGTCTTGTTCTTGGCGAACCCACAACCTAGATTCCAGGCGAAATATCACACGTTGCCTATCTGCAGCAGCCAGACGCGGCCATATAACTCCGCGGCCATATAGCTCCGACGCAGGACCAAAGAATATGAGGCCTATAGCATATGCAAGGATATATATAACCATAGAGAGGCACACGTCAATATCACTATGCATGTCAGGGGCCCTCCCGAGGTCTTGCATGGCGTAGGCAATCATCGATGACGAGACGGGGAGGATAAAGACAAACAGGGAGACTTCCCCAGTATTCTTCCATTTCAGGTCCTTTGGCCAATGCGGGTTCCGGACTTGCTTGGTCCGCTCTTCAAAGACTGGCCCGCCAGCCAATGACAATTCGCCATTGTTTTGGGCCCAGGTGCAGTGTGGTTCTAATTGGCTCGTCTGGTGTCCTAGTAACAACTGAACCCAGTGATATATTCGATCCTCGACCGGGCTTGCGGTGGGATGGTCAGAACAGTATCGACATGCTCGAGTGAGATGGTTTTTCCAAGTCCAAAGCCGGACTCCGCTGCTCTCAAGGGTGCCAGGTCGCGAGGCTGGGTGAGCTGACTCGAGGCCAAAGACCAGGTCCCGCCTCAGTAAGCCGGGTGTACAGCTCTATCGGGGTTACTGGAAAATCCAGGACGAAAGGATTCCTTAAGCGCAAAAACGCATACGCTCGCAGGAGCGAGCGTAGCCAGGGCCGTTACGCCAGATATGCTGTTCAGTGAGAGTTTCCGGCGAGGGATGCTTGATCCGCCTCCGCCCCATCTACTCTGTTCTTTAATAAGACCCGCCGGCTGGCTTAGCTGGGAACATTGTGCGCCACCTCCATCTCCCCAGAACCGTACATACCGCTGAAGGATTGTTCACCCTGACATGCAGCTGCACTATCTGCGTTACCCCCTCTCGCAGGTCGGTTCGATGTAACGTACCATGTTTGCAGTGCAGGTTACTCGGGCTGGGAACAAGGCTACTGGCTCTTTTCAGTGCCATAATACCATGCTAGCCATGGTTCGAGGTAATTATTTGCCATGACGTGTATTACGTGGGGGCAGAAACAGGGACTCATACGACAGACCCCTGTAGGTGACACGAACGGTTTGACTCACCAGTTCAAGGCCCAACAACCCCGGGTCCCTGTTCGGAAACTTCAGTCAGGATCTGATACCTCTCTTTCCAATCTTATCTGCATGGATGAGCCGCAGCAGAGGGCCCGAATCCCGTCGATACTAGCATTCCTCTCATCTTGGACCGTAGTCGTGCAATGAGCACGGCCATTGTCACACACAGTTGTGGCGCCGTTGATCAGGATGTCTACCAGGGCATTCGTAGTATTGAAATACTCCTGCAAGAAGCAGGGGAAAACAACCATAAAAGTGGCAAGAACAGTGGCAACCGCGATGAGAGGTATCATAACAACAACATAGGGCCCCGAGCAATTCCGGAATGGCTGGGTCTCAGAGTGATGCGGGAGTTGATCCCGTAAAATACGCCATGACATCTATTGGTAAAACAATATAGGCCATGATATGTTCTTAGTCGTATCTAGCAGGAGCCCAATAGATATTTCTGAGATTTCCCAGATTGTCTGGCTCAACTTGATCGATTATGAGGTAAGCACCGGGCGCACGTCAACGATATGATACTAGTCTCTAACCTCTCTTTCTCACGTCAGATGCAAGGATGAACCTAAGGCAATGTTGTCGAGCCTCACGACGATTCCGCAAATGTGGATGGCTCAGATATGGCCTCCTTCAAAGCTAGCGCCATCGGGACTTTGCGCCTGCTAGACATTAATAACCCTCTTTCTCCACGACCAAGACTCATCGCACGACTGCGGTCATGGCGGACAAGTGGCCTCCCATAGCGCATTTCGCCGCCAGACTGACCAAACTGAGGTTTACGATGAGAAGCACCAACAGGCGAGGGATACCCCGCCATTGTTATTAGAACCGTGCGTGGGGGAGAGTAGTCTGTGTGCTATAGAGGTAGGTTGAAAGGTTCACTTAGCACAAACGGCCCTCTGTACCAATGCAGATAGCAAAACCAGCGAAAAAGATACCTTTTCGAGTGGGTAAGGTAAATCAAGTGACAACGTAAAGCGTGATACTTTCTCCAACTTACGCCCAATGGAAGGGAGCAGCCCCCGCGGTAGTTTCCGGTGTAGTAGACCGGTTTAAAACAGCCTGGGCCAATAGAAGAAAGAAAGGGATGCAAGGCTTGTTTTTGGACAATCATCTGTATTAGGTAATATTCTGACTCGCGTTAAGGATATACTTCTTGAGCTTTTCACATAGACAGTCGCAGCGCTCTCTTGAGGGGTTCTGGCTTTAAGTGCGCACACTGAAGAGACCAGTATTGTGGTCATGCAGAAGAAAAAAAAAAGAGCTGTCAAAAAAATACTATGGCTATGGTAATGGACTAGTTATCATACACCGTGAAGATATTCCACTATTGCGTAACTTGAATAGCTACTTGTACTTTGAGTACACCTATATAGTGTATACTCTATACAGCAAATCCTATTTACATTGATATCAACAAGTCTCGTCAGCAGAACCATCCCATACTCCATTCCCTCCATTCTGTGCCGACTTTGGCTGATCATCTGTGAGTTTGCTACGAAAAGAACCTTCTGATTGGGGCTTGACTTTTGTGAATGCGGGGCGGACAAGTATACTTCTCATCCCGGGTCTGACGGCAGAACGCAACCAAAAGAAACCCTACTTGCGTTATTCCACGTCTAGCTGACTCATGATTGGTGTAGAGCACCTGTTCCCATTTTACCATATGTAGGGATGATGCGCGAAGGCTGGATATCTATCTCACGGCTGACTGAGTGCATGGGGTTACTGTGGATGGCCAATAGGGGTGTTAAGAGGATAGTGACAGTTCAGTGGTGTAGTGGGTGAGTGGTTAAGCAAGGAGAGCTAGTGTTGTCCAGCTACTGGTAAACGGGGTGGCGGGGGTAGGAGGGGGTTGGCGCTGACTGAGCGTCCCCAGTCCTAGAGCAGCCTGATTTCAGGGATGTCCGAAGTTGATGCGTTGTTTTCTATGTTACACAAACTCAGCTGGTGGTTTTCAAAATCTAGTTGGTAGACGTGGCTCGTGCCGGAATGACCAGACCAGAGAGTAAGCTTGCAATAATTATTACTGGTAACAGTTCCAGATACGAAGCGATGAGTCGATATAACCCTTTCCGTTCATTCACGGCTGATTAGATCCCTCATCCTAACCCCGCCAGTATTCGACTTAGCTACAGACCCCCCCCCCCCCCCAAAAAAAAGAGAGAGAGAGAGAGAGGGAGGGAGGGAGAAGGGGTGTGGCCAAAGGGATCAGATTATAGTGGTCACTCCTACACCCCTGGATGCCTCACCACGAGAACTGAGTGCCTATGGGCTAAAATGAACTGTACCCCCGACTACTGCAGCAAAAAACACACCCAGTAGCATGCTCCAGGTAAACTCCGCATTCTGGAGGGTCTGCATAGCGGACCAACCTGCCGCTCCTGTGAATACAGTGTCTCCAGGCGTGGTCGAAGTCGGGGACGGGATACTAGTAACGGAACCAGAGGCAGAGAGGGGCTATAAGCTAGTTAGTAGTGAACACCCTTTACATTCGGCAATCCAAGCATACCCTATCAATAATATGCACCACGCCATTCGAAACAATAATGTCAGTCTGAATCACCAGGACATCGTTCAGGAAGATTGTTCCGTTCGGATATGCGGTAACGACAAGCTCATCCCCGCTGCGAGTTTGGAAGCGCGCCCCAGTGACTAGCAGCGGGGAATAGACGGCGGACCCAGATACAACATGAGCATCGATGAACGCAGTTATGTCATCTTCAGAAACCGTACCGTTTGAGCCTAGCGTGGAGATGGCGTCGTTGGAGGGTGCGAAGACGGTAACTGACTCGGTAGAGTCAAGCGGAGACAGCTGCGACGATATGTAGGAGGCAAAGCTGGAGGTCTCAGAGGTTACGCTGAGGGAATCAGACAGCGAGCTGGGCCGGGTAAACGGACTTTAAAGAACGTCAGTCAATAGTTTCCTGGAAATTCCACTGGGTTATTCGTACCTGCTGATGACATGGAGGATGCCGCCATCAAATGGAATATCCTCCTCAACAATGGTGACGGCGTTTCCCAGGCCACTAATCAGCTTAATAGGCGCGGTGGTATTGGAGCAGGCATTCTCGACACCGCGCTGACCGCGGGTGAGTACGGTCTGTCCGCCGCCGCCTAGATTAGCTTCTGTATCAAGGGTCTCGATGATGCTTCCGGTATAGCCACGAAGGCTCTCAGCTGTGAGAAGCTGGTTGGACACTTGGTAAAGGTACTGTCCGGTCGAGTATCCTGCTTGACGGAGAGCAAGCATGCGGAACGTGTCGTCCAACGGTACAAATGCAGTTCGGCCGCCTTCGGTATTTGGGGGCAGCGCATTGTCTATCCCCCCAGCCCACCTTCCGACCCCATGCTCATCCCCTACATCCGTAAAGGAAGAGGGGGAAGAAGATGGGGTTTCTGCGGTGGAACTACCGCTGGAGGTAGAACTAGAGTTAGAGCTAGAGCTGTTCGTCGGGGTGGCAGTTGGGGAAGTAGTCTGAGCAAGGGCCTCATGGCAGAACAAGGCTACGAGGTTCAGGAAGTAGAGAGATAGGGTACCGCGATGCATGATGTTGCGTGCGTGATCAATGTTGAATTAAGGATTGTTTTGTTAAGTCGGAGACAGACCAATTCTAGCAGAGTGAAGGAAGTATTTATACTTACTGGATGGAGAGTGTGCTTCACTAGGAAAACTGGAACTGGATGGAGAGTGTGCTTCACTAGGAAAACTGGAAACTGACAACAAGGCTACTAGGAGCTCAAGCAAAATACGCAATTGCCGATACATCTCCCCCCCAGGGAAATGAGCTTACCTGCAGCCATGCTGGCACCTATAAGAGTAGCATAACCCCTTGCCTTTGGGCGCCTCAAACTGAACAGCGGTATATGGCAAATCAACATTCTAGTCTCTATTCACCGTTGTAGGTTCTTGCAAGGCTGGGATGTCTCAACCAGCTAGCAAAAGCAGCAGCTTTCGACCGTTCATACATGTAGGCGAATCGGATTGGTAGGCTCTGCCAATCATCCGTAATTACCTCTTCCACCTCCGGGCACTGGCGGGCAAGGCTGTGACAGGGACGTGAAGGATGAATATCCTGGAGGCGGGTTTGCATCCGTCAGATTCCCATCAAGCCGAACGCTTCCTATCCAGTCCCAGCCATGCTTGGCTGCTTCTTAACAAACATAGTCGAGAACAACGGCGTCGACAGAGCAGCTGAAACCTGGCGAGCTGACGAGTGTGCCCAACCATCAGAATAATATGACGCCGGATGAGCACTTCACACTCTGTAATTTCTCCTTCATGAAAACTTGCAAGCCTTCCCAAGCGCTTTCCCTCTTCCCTGATTGTCTTCTTTAGTGTGACAGTGCGTCTCTCCCTGGTATAAAAAACATTACGTAGTGCCAGTGAGTACTCCCATGCTCTGCTCAACCCATGCTCAACAAACCACCAGCTAAGCTCAATCGAGACTATGGTGCATGGAAAAGCAGAATCCGCCAACCCCGTTCCGGTGAGTCTTGGAACGGAGCAGCCGCAGAACCGACTCCCACGAGGGCGCGATCTGCTCAACACAACATATCGAGGCTTTGACAGGTTTTGTGACCCTCGAAATCTCATCAGTTTTCTTTGGCTTGGTCCTGCTCTTGCTCTACTGATCCTCAACTTCCGGGGCCATATTATCGGGGCGGGCCTCAACTGCGGCTCCCATTGTCGAATTGATCCCTTCTCTACTAGTCAAGTACAGCAGATTGATCGGCTCGACGGCACCAATCGTAATGTACTAGGGGCTCTTCAGTTCGTGGCCAAGGGACTGGAAGTCTGGTTCATGTATGTCGCAGCCAGCCTGATTTACCGATCCGCCCTTCACCTTTCCGCAAAGGACAACCGACTTCCCGTCAGCATGTTGCTGGTGTATGCCGAATTCTTGGATCTGCTCTATCTGAAGGACCTTGCAGTCAAAGCCTACAATTTGGCAAAGAGAATGGACGCTAGTGTGACAACCATGGACGGCAAGTCCCCACAGCGCTGGGTGTTATACCTCTTTATGCTCGGCGTTGCTGCGTTGTGTGTCGTCTCCAACCTCATGGGAGTTGCTACGGCCACGTTGGTCATACCAGGGTTGCAGTGGATAGATATCAATAGGGACGATTCTCTAGCCTTTGACCAGATTCTGTCGTTCGAACCTCCTGCGGGTGATATAATCCCAGGTTGCGAAGAAAGTCAACTGGTCGATCGAGCTTACAGCTGCACGTCGAATCTATACGGAGCTAGTCTTGATGCGTTGATTGAGGCAGGCGTTGCCAGTGAAAGGCAGCTGGAAGGACGTAATGGAACGCTCCTGCCACCGGTCATACAGGAGGGGACTTTGTCTTTTAGCCCTAATGTCTCAGAGTCGACCAGCATTATCTGGGTCCCAAACAGACAATCCGCACAAGCCTTTTCGGAGGATGTGAATAATTACTATCTTGCGATCATCTCCAACGTCGGTTTAGGAGACAACTACCCAGACTCTCATCGCTTCAACCAGTCCCTGCAGGTCCAACTCCAGCGCGTAGGGCCTACTATCGGCTTAAACAACGGCTGTTGGATGCACCAGGGCGCTCGAGTCATAAATATCTCCGAGGACCAAGAGGTCCGTTGTTACGCAAGATACACTACAGTCAATTATACAGTTGCCACAAAGTGTATCCGCTGGGGTCATGGATGGAGCGACGGCACCGCAGCTTCCTCGGCCTCGTTTACTATTGAAGATGCTGTTAACGGCCGGTTTAGCATGTTCGTGACAGTCTATACTACTCCTAGAGCGCGGTATCTTCGCGACACATCCTGCCTCGAGGACAATTCTTGCGATTGGGATAGACTCTTCACTAATCCGGCGGATCCACTATTTCTCAATATCTCCGACAGCCAGCAGACGTACGAGTACTCGATGCCGGAGTATTCAAACTCATCATTATGGTGCCACAATAGTGCGTTCTTGAGCTTCGCTGCGTATACGCTGAACCCGTCGCCCGTCTCCAATATTCTACAACTCGCGCAGCTGGGTGTTCTGCATGATGACCCGGGAATGGACGAGAGCAACACAAACAGTGGAGCAACGCTCTCTATCCACCCAGACTGGATTCTAGCAGCATGGTCTGTCAATGGCACTGACGGGGTTGTACCAGCCACTCGCGGCTCCAGCTCTCGATTCATAGACGCCTTCCAGCGCTACATATATGACCCAGTAGCAGACTCCCTGCGGTTCAATATAATCCACTCATACGCAACGATGCAAGCAGTGTCTCTAGTTCCCTACACTACAACCATTCTATCCACAGCCGCTGACCACAGAGACCAGCGCCAACGGGAAGATGACAACCCCTACACATCTGCAACGCTCACGGCGTGGGCGACCGTACAGCTCTGGAAATTTGGCATTGACTCGCGAACCAAAGTACTCGGTGTCGTCGTTATGATCATTGGCATAGTCGTCGTCCTCATCAATACAATCTTTTGGTTCGAATCGCCCAAGTCTCCCACCCAGATTATTGTTGCGGCGCTGAAGCACCCGCCGCCTCCTGACCTTCAGGATGAGGAGACAGGTTCGCCCCTGACGACGAGGTTGAAGGATGAATCTCTAGGTACTGAGGAGACGAACAGGGCTTCTTGGCCAAAATCGAAATATAGAAGAAGGAGTTCATGGGGATTCAACCATCCGTCTTCACCGATTTCCGAATCCGCTGCCCAAAGTCCAACCACAGTTTGATATTGTAGGCGTGTCTATGCGGGTTTCTATATACTGATGGAAAGGTCAAGGGATTAGCACAATGGTGGGTTCCTCTCGCAAACCGGGGACTTATCTCAGTAGATCGATAGCTAGGATCTGGATAGTAAATAGAATTACCTATTGAGTCAAAAGCGATCATGAATCATGAGTGGGAAGTAGAAGCTGGGGGTGGTCGATCGAACCTGTCAGTTGTGTGATTTCGGCGTTTCCTGATATAACAACAAAATACCTCGAGCGATTCTGCGTTCTACTGGACAATCATAGTAGAGTCGAATAGAACGAGATGCGGTAGACCACACACTCCTCGTTCTTATGGTCAAGCACAGAATAACAAAGTTTAGCGGGCATCTTAGTTGGGATACGTTCTGAATTTTGTAGGCTGTCCGCCACTGAACATGCGATTGTATTCTCAGCCCCTGATTGGCTGCTTGTGCGTCTTCTGTTATTCAGAGTGCGTAGCCCCAGCTAGGTTGTGGTAGATTAGCAATTAATTTAATCTTCCCAAATTATCATGACAGTGGGCTATTTCAATGTAAGAGACGTCTCCAGGCAAGCATCTGCTCCGCCTAGGTCGTACCTATAGCTAGTCCGCCGGTCTTCCACCAAAATCTTCCAAATTGCAGGTGCTCTTTCCTCTTCTGACTCAACTTCAAGATGATCAACAATTATGCCGCTATCACGCCCCGCCTCAGAAATATCGCTTACAATTCGAAAGAAGCCAACCGTCTGCCAGAGGATGCAGTCCTAAGTATTCTCCATATCACATTTCATCCGGAAGTCAACGTCACAGAGCCATCGCAGCTGGCATATGTACTATGGCAAAAGTCGTTAAAATTTGTCTCAACAGTCCCTTGTTTTTGAGGGATGTACTAGGTCACAGTCGACCACACTTCGCCGCATACAGCAGCTCATCGTTCCAATCCAGTGGGACAGCGGTAATGGTTGGAAACTCTTCCAATCGTCCTTGGGCTTCAGTATGATGCTCGGATATATGAAAGCATCTCCAACCGTTGTATCCACTCTGTCCTTCCTGTCAATCTTACCATATCGGGCAGTCTTCTGGAGCTAGTAGCCTTCCGGTTTTCCGATGAGTGTGACCAGGAGCCCGGCTTCAAATCCAAGCGGGAAGCAGTTTTTACTCCGTATCTGAGCAATAGTTCTTCCGAGTCTGACTTGTTATATTGTTGCGGAAAATGGCTTGAAGCAGATCAGGCTTCTGAAGACCGATATTTTGTTGGAATGCTCTTCTGGAAACAAGATTCCCAAGACAGGCACCGGCGTCAACGGCGACAAGCCAATGACCACAATTTTGAGGACAGAATTGCAGACCCGTGGAAGATACGGTGGGGGTAGTCTCAGTCTACACGCGCCAGCTCAGCTTCTACGCTAGGACTCTCAAACCCCTCACCGGTCTCTGTGAATGGGCGGTTTGAGACGAATCACCCAGTGTTCCAGTCGCATGTGAAACCTGAACACAATGTTGATTGACACATATTTGCGCAAGATCAGGATCAATGGCATTTGGAATCTATGCGACTGGCGAGACAAACCCCTCGTCAGCCCATTGCTGGTGAGCCAGCAGGCGTTGGGTACCCCATGGGGAAAATCTCTCAACACCATCTGTCCCAGTCACTTGGCTAGAGCTGGAAACCCACAATGGAATGGATTGTCTTTCGCGCTCAGCTGGAGAATCCGCGAGTGGATGGTCGATTCGAGGAACCTCGGCGGAAACTCTAGGGGATAGGGGACCGTCCCCGGATTTTCTGGGGTAAAATCCAAGAGAATGAAGGAGAGGGTAGCCTGATCTCATTGTTCATAGGTATGTCTTGTATTCGACGAAAAGATGGAGCGTTCACAACAGTAACATGAATATCCTGTAAGCTCTTGAACACTCTGAACACCAGAAGCCTGAAGTCCGAGCGCAACTCCAACACTACATTCATGAATTCGAGGATGTGTGTGAGGATACGATTTAGGACCTATCCCATAGAGGAACTCTTAGTTTATTTCCAAGTGTTCGCGGCTCCATGGACATGATTATTTTTGATGTCTCTGAGAACGAAATGGACCCACGCTCGTTTGGATATGCCTTCTCCATATACCAAGCGTACGTTTGAAGTTTCTCATTACAAATCTTCTCTTTGGGCAATTCCAACAACTAACATGCCGATCCTCGACTGAATAGAACCACCCGTCAAGAGCAGGTCTTCGGATCTCTCGACAGTCCTTGGTTTGCTTTCATGTCCCGGTGCCAGGGATGGCTCATTGACTATAAGTCTCCATCACAGCAGAGCGAGCAACCACTGCCTACGCAATTCATCTCCATCTTAGGGGTGATAAAAGGAAGGGGCTCGTCAAGAGTGGTACCGCGGCTTCGCCGAACGAGCTCAAACGCAGTATGACCTTTTAGGCCATAGTGTGGATTGGCTGCGGACTTTGTCCACACGAATCACTATACAACACTTGGTTCTGGAGAAAGAAGATCCTTGGATGACTGCAGACAAGTTGACAAAGGCATAGCGTCCCCCTCCGCCACTCCAACCATCCATTTTCGATGCACCGCGGGCTAGACAGTCCAACAAGTAGATATTTCTGTGTGGACTTCTATAAAAATAGAAATGCCCCCTCCGCAGGCTCATTCTGACCGGTGAAGCTGAGAGGATCGAATAGTGTCAAAATTTCAATCGGAGTTCTTGCGAGAAATGGAGACCGGTTGATATGTAGTACCACGAAGGGCACCCAAGTGGTGTTATACAAACGGCATGCGGCAAATGATACGCTGCGAACCGTTTAATGACAGTTGCGAATGTTTCGGAATGATGTTTGGAACTGTCGTGTTTCGGCCTCAGCTCAACTATTCCTGTACCTTGACCAACGTATGACTCCCAGCAGCTTGGCTCTCATGGACGGAATATCAGTTGAGGAGGAGAAAAGACAAGGAGGTGCCTATCCCCTAAGCGCAACGCAGAGCATTTGGGACTGAAAACGTCAAATGTGCATGAAAAAGCTTCATTGGGAAAGGAAAGATGGAGAGTACAAAAGATATCAGTCACGTTGACACTGTTTCTCGTCTGGTCCCACTTGTCTTCCTGTCTCAAGATAATTCTACTGAGCCCGCCGGACGACACATTCGAAATGTCAACGTATGTAATTAAAAACCATTACAGTTCTATATCTTAAACCGCGAGCCACATAAAAAATTGAGAGGGGAAAGGAGTGACTGCGTTCAGACTTGATGAATGACTCAAGAAGAGATGTGCCGAGGACATGCCTTACTTCTTTCCAATGAACTAGCTTACTTAATGAATCAGGTAAGGGCCAGGTAGAATATCTCTTCTCCGGGTATCCACTTATGCCGCCGCGTTTCGATAGTTCTTTATAGGCGAATAAGGCGACAGTAGTTATCCAATGGGGTGTCTCCTACATGTAGCTGCCATCAGCCGAGGTGCAAGATATTTGGAGACTCACTGTCCTTGCTTTGAATCATGCAAGCCTGGTGTGACCATAAACGAAGCCGCTCTAGTACGTCCCAGAAGTGTGTTTTCCTGGGATTGTAGGTGGACAATTGCGTTGGGACTTGTTATTTTGGTAGGGACTTTCGTGTAGCAGAGGTGACTTAGACTACCGTGACTATCGCCACTTCTGGGTCGTCTTCCCGTGTACGTTACCCACTTAGGTAGCCCTAGTCCGCAGCGGACAGAGCGGTCAACGCCTAAAGAGAAAAACCCAAATTAGACTAAGGATTAAGATGGTTAGCGTTGTCAACTACTATGCCAACTAAACACGACAAGGGATCTGGTTGGCGCAAGCGGCCTGTCAGTCTTTTGCTCCCCCCACTCTGGTCCGGAAGGGACAAATCACCGACGCCCGATGTGGACCGTCCTGGGAGATCAGCAGGGATGACAGATGAGCTCTGCAGAGTTCAAATTACACTATCGACAATCATTCGGTGATAGCTGCCTGAAACAGGCTAGATTCGAGTTGTCTGGGGTCGAGCCCCTCCACAAGTCCACGAGCAAATTCTTACAGCGGCGGCATAACAGCTTGAATGGATCCCAACGGTCTTCACCAACTTTAGCGAAAGTGGAGAGACTGTATGCGTGGTCGATCACGTCTATATTGTTTCAGGGGTGAAGCAGATTCCATTATGGTATAAAATCCTGGATGAGATCCCGGCAAGTTGGATTTGTCACTAGCAGTCGTTCCCAGATTTGAACATGATGCTTCCTCGTTTGTTCAGCTTCCTGGCTGCCACCGCTGGCGTCGCCAGGGCTGTCAACATCACCGGCTACGAGTATGTCGTCGTTGGCTCCGGTGCTGGTGGTGGTCCCTTGGCAGCACGCCTCGCTCTGGCTGGCCACAAGACTCTGCTACTTGAAGCTGGTGATGACCAGGGTCAAACCTACAATTATAGCATCCCTGCCTACTCAGCTAGAGCTTCGGAGGACGAGAAACTCGCATGGAACTTTTTCGTTCATCACTATGCCGATGATGAACGCCAAGCTCGCGATTTCAAGACGACCTATGAAACACCTAGTGGCGAACTATACACCGGTCTGAATCCTCCTGAAGGCTCAACTTTAATGGGAACTCTCTATCCTCGCACAGGTATGCATTACACTTTTTATTGAGTCACAAGGGCGTATATTCTAAATTTGTGCCCCTTCAGGTACACTCGGAGGATGCACAGCACACAATGCTTTGATTGCTGTCTACCCCCACAAATCTGACTTTGAATACATCTCCACTTTGACTGGCGACAGCTCGTGGTCACCGGAGAACATGCGCGGATACTTTGAAAAGCTGGAGAGAAACAAATACTTGCTGCCCGGCTTGGAGGGTCACGGTTACGATGGCTGGCTCCAGACCGAGACGGCTCCCCTGAGCCTCGTTCTAAAGGACCCCCAGTTGCTCAGCATGCTTACTGGCGGTGCTTTTGCTCTTGGCAACTTGACCGATAATATCTACAACATCGGGACGCTGCTGGCCGGCGACGCCAATGCTGATACAACAACTCGTGATACCGTGCCGGGCTACTATCAAATCCCCATATCAACCGATGATGCTCACCGGAACGGTGCTCGTGAATTCATTATCGCCGTACGAGATGCCAAAAATGCCGATGGCTCCAAGAAATACCCTCTTGATGTTCGCTTGAACACCCACGTTACCAAGGTTACCTTCGACGAGACCCAAGATCCACCCCGTGCTACTGGCGTCGAATTCCTCGATGGCAAGCATCTCTACAAGGCTAGCCCCCTGTCCAAGACCGCCTCTGCCGGCATCCCGGGTGTTGCTACCGCTTCTCGTGAGGTTATTGTTGCTGGTGGCGTCTACAACTCCCCCCAGATCCTCAAGCTGAGTGGTATTGGTCCCGCCGAGGAGTTGAAGAAGTTCGGTATCAAGGTTATCAAGGACTTGCCTGGTGTCGGCACCAACCTGCAGGACCACTATGAGATTTCCGTCCAGGGGAGAATTGAGAAAGACTTCTCTTGCCTGGACGGATGCACGTTCAGCATCCGCGACCAGGAAGACCCCTGCATCAACCGATGGGAATCTCCCATCCTCGGTGACCGCGGTATCTACTCGTCCCCCGGCCTCGCCGCCACCATGTATTACAAGAGCTCCGTTACTGCTGACGACAGCTTCGACATCTTCTGCTTTGGTGGCCCCGTCAATTTCCGCGGCTACTTCCCTGACTACAGCATCAACGCCACCGACGAACACAACTGGTTCACTTGGGCTATCCTGAAGGCTCACCCCCGCAATACCGCCGGTACCGTGACACTGCAGTCCTCTGATCCCCTCGACGTCCCAAAGATCACCTTCAACTACTTTGACACCGGTGTCGGCGACTACGACGCTGATCTCACTGCACTCTACGAAGCCATCGAGCTCGCCCGTGACGCCTTTCATCGCCAGCCCATCAACGTCACCGAGGTTCTCCCCGGCGCAGCCGTGACTTCCAAAGAAGACATCAAGACCTACGTCAAGGACAGCGCATGGGGCCACCACGCGTCGTGCACCTGCCCTATCGGTGCCGACGATGACCCCATGGCCGTGCTGGACTCCAAGTTCCGTGTCCGCGGCGTCTCCGGTCTCCGTGTTGTTGATGCCTCCGTTTACCCGAAGATTCCTGGTACTTTCACGGCTGTGTCGACTTATATGGTTGCTGAGAAGGCAGCTGATGATATTCTGACTGAGCTCGCTGCTAGCTCTTGATTGATATAGATGAGACTATGGAGTTGTATGTAGTGAGGTTTTTTTTTTTTTTTTTTTGAACGTAAATACGCGTTTAGCGTTGTCCTGAGGTGACTTACTTTATACTTTATTGATGCTGCAACATATAAATAAATAATATATAAATCGATATGCATTCAGAGGACTTTCTAGACGCCCTGCGGAAGATTCTGGGTAATAAATATGGCGCTCCTGCTCAGTAGGCCCCCAGCAGGCCACTTCCATCCCTTCGCGTAACTGATGGCACAGGCTGCTGACCGGCACGTTGGAGTCACAGTCTTTGGCCTAAAGAGTAAGTCAAACGAAAAAACCTCCTTCCCGACTTTTCGACAGCCTGTACCTCTCTCCAACCGTGCCATTCTCCATGACAAGTCCGAGCGGTCGGCCGCCATCCTCCCATCGCATGAACATCTCATCAATATAGCCCTGGTCCAGCCCAAGCCGTCCCCAAATCGTGACGTCCTGATACACATCAAGGGAGATAATCAGGAGCTCATCTGTGCTGAAGGTCTTCTCATCCACAATAATAACTCACGAGATTGCAGTGGTTTGTAGTGATAACCGAATAACAGTATTGCCCGGCTCAAGCGATATATCTGGATCCTCTTTCCAGTCAGGGTATTTGGCCTTGCTATCTCGGATCTCATTCTCCAGGTCTGCATAGTCGTCATCTAGCATATCCTGGTCAAGAAATCGGGGATAGTACGCCGAAGGCCCGGTCTCAATGACAATTTGTTATGTCACTTGCATCATAATCTGGTTGATGGCCCTTACAGCTAGCGATCTCCGGAAGGATCTCGAAGATCCGCCGCCAGTCAGAGCCAAAGTTAAAAATCTCAGCGTCACTCAGCACAAGGCAGTCCGCTACAACACGATAAATCTCAGACACCTGTGTATACTCTGCGAACTTTCTATCACCTTCTTCCACATTACCACAATACGTTCGAAGCATGACGGGGTAGCCCCAGTCCTTGCCACACCAGATCTCCCATGCCCTCTTGCGGAGATCGTGCGATCCCCAGGGGCTGAGAATAACCTTGACCTCGTGATCTGTTGGAATGCGCTTTGGTGCAAAGGCCGGATTTGCATCATTGGGATCAGGCTCATACCATGCTTCGCCAAATTCTGTCGGGTCCCATTTTCGGGATTTTGTCAAGATGAATGTATCCACGAATCAGGCGGAGTCGTTGCCGATCAATTGGCTCGGTGGATGAGTGGTCCCAGTGCCGCTATCTTGAGTTCAGCACTTGTTTAACGACCTTGTGCAGTGAGGGCGCGTACAATCAAGTACTGTTCGACTGGAAGACGGCCCCAGCATGGGGTGAAATTAGGCTACGTGGCGCCGCTAGACGCCATGGCGCATCCCGTATCGAATGGCTAGACAAGAACTACATTCAGGCTCGATGTGGGAGGGGAGAGAAATAGCGACAAAGAGACTTCGATCTGGGTGCCTCGGAATGAGGTGGGGAAACAAGGTTTGATGTACTTCCAGCCAGCCCAACAACTCTTCCTTGCTGAATAACCCGCTCCTACATTAACTACTCACTAACTACTTATCAATTACTTACATAGGACAAAGATGACTATTGGACAAAGATGACTATTGTTATTGGGTAAACCCCAGGATAAGGGCTCAGGCATGGCCTTTGCTGCTATATGGGGTGCTAGATGCAATTGATCATTCTGATCAGTTGTCTTGTACCTTTTTAGTCCAGCGGCCTGACCTATACTAGCGCATAGGAACCCAGCCCGTTACAACTATATCTATATATATTATATGGAGGTATTTTATAGGTTCCCAGATTACTCCAAGGCTACTATAAGTCTGCTCCTATTAGTTTATTACTAATCACTAACTACTTAGAAACTATTCAGCATTGTTGTGAATGCTCAAAGGGGAAAGGGCAGAAGGAAGCTGTATCAACTACACGAACGTAGCCTACTAAGGATAGGATGCCATATGACGATTGATTATCACTATCTCGATGACGATAGTAATCTCTTCTTCTTCAATGTACAACTCCTCGAGGGATCAGGCCAGGGGCCAGAGATCATGCCATACAGATCACGTGGCACGTGACATGAGGCTCAACATGATATATTCGTATCATACAATTATACCGCCATAAACGGATTACAGCTATCCATATGGGCTGAGCTACCTTCAGATACCGAGATTCTTACCTTCTGAAGCTCTCGAAATGCTATAAATTGTCTATACAGATCGTAGTTAGGAGATTAAGACCTTCAATATTGATACGGAAATATAAGGCCACGTGACCTCTGGTCGCTTGACCGTACATTGTATGGTTCTAGAAGGTTCTCACCTTTCTATATATATATAGTGGGGAAGAAGAAGAGAAATAGAGACCGAAGGACAGAACAAGAGAGAGAATCAATCGTCATATGGCATCCGATCCTTAGTAGGCTACATTCGTGTAGTTGATACAGTTTCCTCCTGCCTAGGCTGCGGCATAACCGCGGTTAGCCGCGGTTAACCATCACCATAACCGCGCGGTGAGGTGATGGTCATGAGATTCTGATATGATATGGAAATGTCATGTATATGCTGGCTTACGCCACGTGATATAAGCGGCCTAATCTCTGACCCCTGACCTGACCCCTTATTATAAGGAAAAAGAGATTGAAGAGAGATCTATCGTCAACGAGACAGAGAATCAATCGTCATATGGCATCCTATCTTTTGTAGGCTACGTTCGTGTAGTTGATGCAGCTTCCTTCTGCCCTTTCCCCTCTGAGCATTCACAACATGTATCAAGTATATATATAATGAAAATATAGTAATTCATTGTATTCTTAGCACCCAACAGGTTAATCGATAGACTTGTTAAACCGCGGGTCGGGACGGGTTTTTGACCTTCCCTAACCGTCCGCGCGGGTTTTGGGGTGGGCTTCATGGGCCGGTTTAACAAGTCTATTAATTGATAGGTGTGTCAACTAATCATGATCCAAACCCATGTTAGCGGGCTGGCACGGTGGGGTGGGTCTCATGGGGCGGGTTTAGCAAGTTCATTGCAGGACAAGCACTAGAATCCGAGTTCAATGTTGAACAGGCCAATGACCCACCCATTATGGGCCCGCGATTCTAGATATTAATGGTAACCTCTGGATATGAAGGTGCCATGTATGACTAGTTACAGTCAATATCTACAGGGTATGTAAGAACAAAACAGAATTCCAAAAATGTTGTTCAACATAGCACTAAATTACTGCTTAGCCACAATGTGAGTGGCCTTTCAACAACACCTGTTGAACATGGAACGCTGCTTCAAGCATCTAAACAAGCCTAGCTTTCTTCCTTCTAACTTTGTCTGGTTGCTTGTCATATTGCATCTATCCAGGATCATTGTCAGCAATTGGCTATAAATTCATTACAGAGCCTATGGTCAATCAGCAGCCAATCTTTTCTCCTTTAGACTTATATTATACAGTCAAGCACGATATATTTTCCTGCAATCTAACCTTGCACGATGTCATCCAATAAAGATCGCCTATATGTTGCGCTTTATGTGCGCCGAGGAGATCCTATTATGCCTGGGAAAGAAGATACGTGAGTATGAGATGCTCAGGTTTTATTAGTTCTGTTGATTTGACATTCCTCTTATTTAGGTATCACTGGGCACTGATTGTTGGCCCAAAGGATGAGGCACAAGGCAAAACAGGTGTCCGCTATCACGCAAGGGAAATACAGAAAGTAGATGGAGGGAGTGCATGGTTTTTCGAGGAACGTGAATGCCTACTCACACCTACCAGCATGTTCCGTGTTCGAGTTATGGTTAGTAAGGTAGCAGACGGAAACCGTCTTGCACAAATTTTGCGGAAAATCCCCATCAGACAAAACCTTCAAGGATGGAACTGTGTGGCTTGGGTCAAGGAGGCGCTAGAGAGTCTCAGTGCAGATGGCACGGCCCTATGTACGAGAGTCGATTGGGAAACCGTGCGCACGGAGACAATGGAATATTGCCAAAAAAAGACAGATCAGAATCGGTTTGATGGGCAGGGGAGTTTTGACTTGACGAAAGCCCCGACCTATGACTCGGTCAAGCGCAAGGAGATCATAATATAAAGTATATTTATATGTTGTACCGTGAGGCACATACTGTATCGATTGCAGCTACTTCAAAGATTTTTTGACCAGTTCGTCCATGCAATTTGCCTGGCATAGTGAGCTGACGTATATTGTCAGAGCTGGGTTATTTCATACCTCAAAGAAAATAGGCGCTTTATTGCCTTCTTTCCGGCAGAATACAGTACAGTATATAATAGAATTTGAAGCCATTATACTGTATATATATAAATATACGGTTTGTTGCGAATGCCGTGTCATAACTACTAATTATTTCTTTGTCTCCGAACTCTATGCCAAGAATTTGTAGAGCGACAAACCACAAAAGTCAGTAGACTGGCTTCAGAGGACAACTGCTGGAATGGACGTAATGAAGCATCGAGACGAGGTGAAATCTTCTAGCTCCCGTCGTGTCCGCCTTTGCGAGGCTTTGGTTTTTACCGCACTCGCAGGTATAGCCGCTGGCGGTCTTGGAGTCTGGTGGCGCTTTGAAGGAATCAACGTCGGTTACTGCGGACTTGGAAAATCTAACTAGGCTGCGCAGAACTGGGTGGTACCGGTTGGGTGCATCAGGTTGTGACTCCACAATGTGAAGCCTGCCCGCTCCATGCTACCCAGAATTCCAGGCCTACAGTGATGAGGAATATGAGTTACAGGAATCTCCAATCAGCCTCTAGGCTTGGTTCTGCGCCCTCCACGCTGCAAAGCCATTACACGGCGGGCATGCTAAGTCAGCGATTTGGGGGAACAGATTTCACAAGCGGTTCGCCAGGCATGCTCTCTCTGGTGCCTTGAGCCGCCAATCCAGATCCCTCTCGAGTTAATCAAGCAAAACTGCACAGGTGGCTTAGGGTGAACTACCAAATCCAGACGATGATATTTGGTTTCTGGCGCTGGGTGTTTACAGGAAAATGTGGGACTCCTAAAAATCAGTTCAACAAACTAGTATCTTCAGACAGAGAACAATAGAATCCAATTTAGATTGTTGCTGATATAAAGAAGCGGTATGATATCCTGTACTCTGCAAAGGCTTGACTCTTTTAGTGTTGAGAATATATGACCACTGCAATATTGTTCAGAGGGGACTGTAGTAGTTGGTTCCACTGTCATTCCATGGACTTCAAGTATCTATCTGTCTGTTTGTGAACAAATGATAATCAAGTAGAAGTTTTTGGCACCTAAAACAACTGGAAAGCTGATGTGTCGTGTGCGATAGCTTAGGACTTTGTGGTGTCCACTTGTGCTGCAGGCACTCCTCTGTAAGATGAGCCACTTAGTGCGAAGCATTCTAGAGCTTTTGGTGATGAAAAATAGGGGGCTCGGGAGGTATTGTGTTAGGTGGTTGGGTTGTATGGTGCAATGAACGTCGCAAAAGCCTGCATAGTTCAACGTACGGTAGAGGCTAGCGTAGCTTAGGATTGCTCGGACGCTGGAAACAGAAAAGCTAATTAGGGTTTGAAACAACCCGTCTATCGACGCGGATTTCGAGGACTTCTGTATCCTTCCTTATTCCAGTCACCGATCCGGCACATACCTGCGTCCATTTAATTTTCTTATACTTGCCTGAGTTTCGTTACTATGAAAATCTGTCCCATTCCCAACACTCCTGGTGTCTTTAATGATGTCTGCAAGCTTACATGCGTACGATCAACCAATTTATAGCGCGTACCATACTAATGCATCCCCTACCTCTAGTGCACTGCGCTCCTGAGCTCCCCCCTCTCAACCAGTCTCATATTTCCTTCTTCTCGGGAATACACAACCCTCGTTACCGGGCACTACGCGCTCAACGCTCTCGCACAGCCAGCCTGTTTCCTGCGTCCCACAACCGTCTCCGATCTTGCATTAGCTGTCTCAATCCTCAGTACAACAAACGACGGGTCAGAGCAATGCCAGTTTGGCGTTCGCGGGGGTGGCCACATGCCCTGGAAGAATGCGGCTGGTGCCGAGGGCAGGATAACAATCGATATCGCGTTGCTGAATGGGACTGTTTATGATGATGAGACCTCAACAGCCAGTATCATGGGGGGTACTAAATAGGGAGATGTGTATAAGGCTCTCAAGCCGCTGGGGGTTGTGGTTCCCGGCGGGCGAGCGGATACTGTTGGCGTTGGGGGTTTGCTTATTGGAGGCGGGCTGTCATATTTTGCAAACCACTATGGCCTCGCCTGTGATAACGTGCTTAGCTTTGAGGTTGCTCTTGTGCATGCCCTTTATTCTATGGTGTACCTACTGCTAACTGTGTTGTCAGGTTGTCCTTGGCAATGGTACAGTCACAACTGCAAACAGCACCTCGAACACAGACCTCTTTCGAGCCTTGAAAGGCGGCAGAAATAATTTCGGCATCGTGACCCGCGTCACCCTTCGAGCGTTCAAACAAGGACACCTCTGGGGCGGGCTCATTGGGCACACACCCTCTGAGATTCCAGCCCAAAATAAAGCTTTAGTAAACTTCACTTCGAATCTTATCAACGACCCGCACGCACAACTTGTTACTATCTGGCAATATAATGGGAGAACAAATACCAGCTTCGCAGCTAGCGGGTTGCAGCATGCCCTTGGGATGGAGAACCCGGCGATCTTCGGACAATTTATAGATCTTCCAAGGACGTTCAGTACTCTTCGCGTGACGGACATTTATGATCTCATGATGGAGACTGCGCCGCCGCCGGGAAGGCGGACGGTGTTTCTAACACTGACATTTCGCAACGACGTGAGAGTTCTGAGGCACCTCTATGTTCTGCACGAAGCAATTACTTCCAGCATCCGCGTTGCCGGGCTTAAGAGTGACGACTGGGACGTCATTTCCTTTCTGCAACCATTCCCAGCCATTCTTGCGCAGACAAGCCGAATGTCAGGGATGGAAAATGTGCTGGGGCTTGATCGCATGGGTGACGAGGATCATCTTGGTAAGTAGGCTGTCTGTTAGTGAAGGCTTGTTACTAACCAGGCAAGTATATCTCCTCTTTCTGGACTGGCAACATCCATCAGATGATACATTTTTCAATGATCTTGGCTATGATTTGATTCAGAAGCTCAACTTGTACACACAAAGGATTGGTGCTGGCAGCAAGTATATTTACATGAACTACGCAGCTCGTCGCCAGAACCCCTTAAGAGGCTATGGAGAGGAGAATCTTAAATTCATCAAGTCTGTTGCGCGGAAGTACGACCCTCTTGGGGTCTTTCAAAGCCAAGTTCCTGGTGGCTTTAAAGCCAGCACTGCGTGAGCCTAGGGCAACAGATGGATCAACCTTCCATTCATCCGTCGGGTATAGAGAGATCAGCATCCCTCTTGACAATCAGAAGAAATCTCTTAATGGATATAAAATATCTATACAGACTATAGATATATATCAAGACCTTCAATATTAACAATGTCGACTGTATGTGACAGCTAGTTATATATGGAACTTTCCTACTTTGGATTTCGGAACTGCAAGTTCAGATGCAGAGACTTCTGCTATTTCCGCGGTCCAAAGGTTATGTCACTTCTAGCTGCCGTATTAGGCTAGATTGCTTGTTATTCCTTATGTATTTACACCGCCGTATAGATCTGGATTGAAAGATCAGACCTTCATTCTTTTATCTTGTTGACGGTTGATGCTGGTAAATACGTCGAGCCTGACGCGCGATAAATGATTTATCGAACTTCCCACTCAGCCAAAAAGGGCTAACCCTCCTTGGGGATGTAAGTTCTGACTTATATATGTTACTGGTTGTCATGATTTGTCAACCAGTATATTAGTTAGTCAGAATTTAGCTCTCCAAGGAGGGTTAGCCCTTTTCGGCTGAGTGGAAAGTTCGATATGATTTCGTTGCGGCCATTAGTCACATGACCGAAATCGGCGCTGGAAACCACTGAGACCCCGATAGACTATGTGGGCTATTGAGGAGGTGGTTGCTAGCGACGAATTTGGTTATGTAATTAATATCTGTAACGAACGATTGTATTGAAGGTCTTGATCTCCTAACTACGATCCGTATAGGCAATTTATACCTTTTCGAAGGCTTTAAAAGAAGGTTCTCAATGAACAGGAGATATCCCTGCCATACAAACGGTGTAAAGCATCAAACAGACAAGCAAACGAGAGAGGTGCTGGACAATGATGTCGACTAGAAAATATGACTGTCTAAGACTAATTTGGAAGTCATGGCGCCTTTTTGGCTTAGCGGTATATTTTCCCGATAAATGATTAGTAAGGAAGAACCTCCTCCGGTTGACAGAAAACTACCCACCCTATCCCTGGTGTCGATCACAATTATGTCATGACAATGCTCACACAAGGCTTCTGGAACAGGGCCAGAGTACTATGCCAATAGGAGGCTTCCAGCCGCCCTAAGCAGATTATAATGGCTCTACTAACCATCTTATGGGTTATCCGTGCCCGGCCTTCCGTCTTGAGTTTCCATGGCTTGACGCTTCGCACGCCTGCGAGCCCAAAACCAAATTATGATAATGACTATAAGAAGAACAATCACCAGAGGGATGACGATCGCTCCCGCAAGCTTCCCAGTGGTATTACCTTTTGCCTTGCTCTTGCTGACCCGGCGAGGATTGAGAATAATAGACATCGGAACTTATCCCACAGCGATGGCCTGCCCGTTGAAAATGATTGGCTTCTGGATTATTTTTGCACTGTAGACGCTCTAAGCAGAGTACATGGATGCAAGAATAAGAGTTATAGGCTTAGATAAGTCCTGCTCTAGGGCGAGCGTCGTGGATAAGGAATATTGGATAATGTGCTGTCAGAGTCCTTATGGTAAGCTTTTAGTGAGATTAGCATTTTTGCCCTAGTATAAAGAAAATTACTAGGAGCTGCACTGGAACAAAGTGTGCAATCCATTTTTGTAGTGGCAAGATAGACATACCTCAGGCCTGGTTCTGGGCCCTATGAAGCTACCCGCACAAGCAAGTATTTTGCAATAGCAACAGCTCACGGCGTTATAATATATCTTCTCCTAAATGTATCCACGTACCTATCATACGTTTTATTGATTTAGTACAAGATCATGCTTCGAGTTACCCGTATACTGATAGTAGAAAGGAGAAATAAAGACCGGTAGGGTGCTTTAAGTTGCAGGGAATCAGTCAGTGGTTAATCTGTGTCCGGCTTTATATTACCCGTCTGGATATTGATCACGTTCCTCTCCATATATAGATGCGAGCATGAAGAATACTATAAAAAAACTTCGTAGGCGTGTCACATTTTTCAGCCCATGACAGAATGTATTTAGAGCTAACAAGCCTATATTGGGGGCTGCTAAAAAATTCGGTTGGCGCTGAGCGTGAGAAAGAGTTCGGCTAATAGTTTGTTCTGGTGAGGACAAACAGTATTCAGAGTACTCACAGGCTGACACAACGTGATATCGCGGCCAAGCTGCAATATCACTTGGTAGCAACGACTCATTAAGCATCTATCGGAGAATCAGAGAGAGAGAGATAACGGCATCCGATCCTTAGTAGTAGGTTGCGTACGTGTAGTAGATACAGCTACATTCTGCCCTTCTTCCCCCTGAGCCTACATACAGATGCCACAACAATTCGACCAATATGCTTCCTGGTTGTTAGAGTCTGCCATTGGCGAGCTGCTCGATTCGATATTGCTTCCCCCTGTTCAACCGCGTAATGTTGAACAAAGCACATTAGAAACGCCCACTGCTAGACGAGTACTTCGAATTTTGCTATTCTTCGAAGCTTGGACCGCGAGTTGAATATGCCCCTCCCGCTCCTCAAGATTCGGTCTGAAATATCCAGTTTTGCTGGCATCGTGATTGTTCTACAATTACGCGTTGAATGCGCTAATCTTTGAGCGGGTGGCCGGTTCGGACGGGAACTTCTTTAGCTGATTTTCTCATGCACACTCAGCTAGGCACGAGATGGATAATACACTCTGATGACGAGTGCACATCCAATTGCAACTCCATGACTGCCTTCCTTGAGAGCGAATTTTTCCCTGATGACAGTACAGTGCCTCCGGAAACTGGTATTGCCATCTTTTACTCTTTGATTCTATTCTGTCGACCGTATGTGACAGCTAGTCAGATATGGAACTTTCCTATTTTGGATATCGGAACTGCAAGCTCCGGCTCGCCGATGGTTATGCAGAGACTTCTGCTATTTCCACGGTTCAAAAGTTATATCTCTTCTAACTGCCGTATTAGGCTAGGTTGATTATTATTTCTTGTGTATTTAAAGCTGCTCTATAGAGCTAGATTGTAAGAATCAGACCTTCATTCTTTTATATTATTGGACATTTGATGCTGGTAATTACGTCGATCCAGATGCTCTATATATTCAAACTCATTACGCTAGTCCCTTAATAGTCAAGTTATCTTCCCCCACCATCCATATGATACTACACAGTAGCCCCTTAACTGTATCCAGGCTAGCGTGAGATTCCCAATGAACCAAAGAGACTAAAATGGTGACACCGGTTCCCGGAAGCCCTGTACAAACCGGGCTGCCAAGGCCCAGACCAAGATTTCACCGCGCTCCTGGCGAGATAAGGAAACTGCCAAATGCAACTACGAAGGCAAGTTGATTGGTCGTGCCAATGCCTGGGTCTCTATGCCGGGGAATAATCACTAAGGAATTTTGGGAAAAAATAGATAAAATCTGCAACGATGTAGGAAAGATAGCATGGATGTTTTTTAACCAGTATGGCTTCAAAGACAAGTTCAAGTTGGTCCCACCCCCGCTCCTGTCAGGGTTAAAGCCACCTGTTACGAAACCCCTCAAGAAACGAAGAGGTGACCGCCAGTT
This sequence comes from Aspergillus quadrilineatus, assembly GCA_013305525.1. NCBI lineage: Eukaryota > Fungi > Ascomycota > Eurotiomycetes > Eurotiales > Aspergillaceae > Aspergillus > Aspergillus quadrilineatus. The sequence continues at coordinate 91,928 of JAAXYA010000095.1, forward strand.
ATCTGAGGGCGGCTGCCACGGGCAGAACGAATTGGGTCAGCAACAAACGAACGACCATCGCTCACCTCAGTGCTCAGTGATCAGCGTCTGGGCACTAAACACGATCGAGCCAACCCAAAGGGAATCCGCCCGTATGCGTCTCACGTTACCTGAAAACCTGGGAACGCGGCAACGATTCATGAGAAACCCGCTACCGCTCCCACGAGCCAGGGAAGGAGTCCCAAGAGGCCGGGAAATCGCAGGACCAGGAGGGACCCTGTCAACCGGAGGAGCCTTCTCCTTACTAATCAAGGTCCAGCACCTCGCTCGTCCAATCATTTGATACATCACATTGGTATGTGGCAAATTCCAACTGCTCGTATAAACTGAACTATCTACAGATATCGAGAACCTTCTTTTGAAGCTGTCGAAAAGGTATAAATTGCCTATACAGATCGTAGTTAGGAGATGAGGACTTTCAATAGTGGTTGCAGCTCGCTTAGACCCGTTTTTAGGTCGCGCGACCCAAAACTGCTTATATAAGACGCTTGGCAGTCAGGTGACGGTCGCACGACCCCAAACACACAAACGAAGCTTACGAGTCACCCCACCCGTTTCAAAACACTTACCAGCTAACTTGTGATGGCAGCTCTACGCAGGAACATGAGTTTTTCCTTTATAAATGATTTAAAAGCATTAATATGCCCATTATATTGATTATGGCTACTTTTTCTTTTGCTT